>OY992882.1:3584598-3587098 GCA_963921405.1 Cepaea hortensis | reverse complement strand
CAGTCGTCTCAGTCGCAGTCTGAGCCACGCTTCTAGTTGCGTGTTCAAACACGGACGTTCGATTCTCCGTGCGCTGACGAGTCCTGCGTGCGTGGTGTCCCAGCACGCTGGTCAGTTAACTCGAGTAGCCTGTACTCCATGGTTACTCGTTGAGGCTAGTTTCCTAGTGTCTTGGGAAACCCTCGCTCACTTGCACTCAATGCCCTCTTGGTTGACACAAGTGTGTCCCGTTGTGAAGCTATTTATAGCGCTTGTGTCTCTCCTGTCTGGTGTCCTTTAATAGTCTCTGTCTTAGCTCTATTACTTATATTCTTAACTCACTAAACTCTTATTTAGATCTTTGACACACACACACACACACACACACACACACACACACACACACACACACACACACACACACACACACACACACACACACAGAGATATATATGCCTCAGCCAGCCAGTATAAATAATTGTCCCATCCGTATTACTACGATATCTACCAGCTGTTGTTGATATATCCGTGTCATCATCATTGGCACCTTGCCGTCTTGACAGACGATAGTTTGTGCTTTAAAAAGGCATAATAACTTTTAGGAGTTATTGCCTCTCCATAGCACAAAGCCTGGGCTAAAATATAGAGATCATGTGTTGCCCATGCAGCATGATCCCTCTCTCGGCCTGCCTAGTTCACTCCAGAGGAAAGGTAACACCCCTACATCTGGAACAAGACAAGCTGCAGAAGCTGCCGGATCAGCAAAGCAATGCTCTAACTGTCCGCCTGTCGGAGCTTCGATCCTAGACCAGTCGCCAACCAAGGCTTAGGGCCTGGTCTGCCCTGCCATGACAATTTTGTCTTTAGCTTGCATTTCCTCGCACCAGGGTAAGGCTTGTACCCTCCCAATTGCGCTCTTCCGCCCGAAGCCGTTGGCACAATGTGGGGTGTCGGGTTTGGTAAGCGCCGCCCAACGTTCGGCGCTAACAGAAACCAGGTAGTACCGTCTACTGTTATACGGTAGCTCAGTCATATCTGACTAAGACCTGACTATCCGTGTACAGCTATCAATACTGTGTCATCTGCATAACGCAAATTGTTTATATTATACCCCAACGCGTATTCCTGGCCTCTCTTTGACCTCTCTCATTATCACTTCGCTACTAGAGAGAGAAGAGATCCGTTGCCAGCTCACATGACCTTTCGTCCTCTGTTCTTAGTTTTCTAACCCCCCTATCCCACTTCCCATTCTTTCGTCTCACCATCACCCCAATTTTAACTGCTGCTACTTGTTTCCAATAACTATTTTTGTATTAGTCGATGATCTCTGCCATGAATGTTAATACCTCTCAACATTATGATGATTTCATCATGTTTGACGTTATCAAATGTTTGGTGTAGTCTATAAAGCATATGTATAGGAGGCCTCTCTGTGTCTTAACTGATGCCTCTTTCAGTGTTCGTAATGTGTCAGTTGTATAGACTTTACAAAATGTTGCAATAAATCCAAATATTTAATGGCTGCTTTGTATTTACTAGGCAATTTTACTTTCAGTAGCTTGCCATTACCTTCTGAAATGCCGACGTCTCGTACCACTGAATTCAATACACGGTGACCAGCTTTTATATCGCAGGCAGCTGCCTTGGACCCCTGGACTCTGTATTTCGGGGAAATGTGAACCCTGGACTCTGTATGTCGGGGAAATGTGAACCCTGGACTCTGTATGTTGGGGAAATGTGAACCCTGGACTCTGTATTTTGGGGAAAGGTGAACCCTGGACTCTGTATGTTGGGGAAAGGTGAACCCTGAACTCTGTATGTCGGGGAAATGTGAACCCTGGACTCTGTATGTTGGGGAAATGTGAACCCTGGACTCTGTATGTCGGGGAACCCTGGACTCTGTATGTCCGGGAAATGTGAACCTTGGTCTCTGTATGTCGGGGAAATGTGAACCCTGGACTCTGTATGTCGGGGAAATGTGAACCCTGGACTCTGTATGTCGGGGAAATGTGAACCCTGGACTCTGTATGTCGGGGAAAGGTGAAACCTGAACTCTGTATGTCGGGGAAATGTTAACCATGGACTCTGTATGTTGGGGAAATGTGAAACCTGGACTCTGTATGTCGGGGAAATGTTAACCCTGGACTCTGTATGTCGGGGAAATGTGAACATTGGACTCTGTATGTCGGGGAAATGTGAACCCTGGACTCCGAATGTTGGGGAAATATGAACCCTTGACTCTGTATGTCGGGGAAACTTGAACTCTGTATGTCGGGGAACCCTGAACTCTGTATGTCGGGGAAATGTTAACCATGGACACTGTATGTTGGGGAAATGTGAACCCTGGACTCTGTATGTCGTTGAAATGTGAACCCTGGACTCTGTATGTCGGGGAAATGTGAACCCTGGACTCCGAATGTTGGGCAAATGTGAACCCTGGACTCTGTATGTCGGGGAACTCTGGACTCTGTATGCCGGGGAACATTGAACTCTGTATGTTGGGGAACCCTGGACTCTGTAT
>OY992882.1:3567098-3574598 GCA_963921405.1 Cepaea hortensis | reverse complement strand
CGACAGGTATTTCAGGACTCCCCTACTTTTGCACCACACGAAATAATAACTCGTGGCATTTGCAAAAGGTACAATTTATTTAGAGCTGATTACAAACAAGCTCCGCGAGCGGAATACTTCATTGACAATAAAAATCATGGTACGTTACACAGATGCAATGACGAGGTGATAATGATACTATTAATCACTGAATGGAATCTAAAGCCTAACAATCACTATTGTCTATAAACTTATAGTATTCATAAGGAACACGTCTACTCTCCAGTCGTCTCAGTCGCAGTCTGAGCCACGCTTCTAGTTGCGTGTTCAAACACGAACGTTCGATTCTCCGTGCGCTGACGAGTCTTGCGTGCGTGGTGTCCCAGCACGCTGGTCAGTTAACTCGAATAACCTGTACTCCATGGTTACTCGTTGAGGCTAGTTTCCTAGTGTCTTGGGAAACCCTCGCTCACTTGCACTCAATGCCCTCTTGGTTGACACAAGTGTGTCCCGTTGTGAAGCTATTTATAGCGCTTGTGTCTCTCCTGTCTGGTGTCCTTTAATAGTCTCTGTCTTAGCTCTATTACTTATATTCTTAACTCACTAAACTCTTATTTAGATCTTTGACACACACACACACACACACACACACACACACACACACACACACACACACACACACACACACACACACACACACACACACACACAGATATATATGCCTCAGCCAGCCAGTATAAATAATTGTCCCATCCGTATTACTACGATATCTACCAGCTGTTGTTGATATATCCGTGTACAGCTATCAATACTGTGTCATCTGCATAACGCAAATTGTTTATATTATACCCCAACGCGTATTCCTGGCCTCTCTTTGACCTCTCTCATTATCACTTCGCTATAGAGAGAGAAGAGATCCGTTGCCAGCTCACATGACCTTTCGTCCTCTGTTCTTAGTTTTCTAACCCCCCTATCCCACTTCCCATTCTTTCGTCTCACCATCACCCCAATTTTAACTGCTGCTACTTGTTTCCAATAACTATTTTTGTATTAGTCGATGATCTCTGCCATGAATGTTAATACCTCTCAACATTGTGATGATTTCATCATGTTTGACGTTATCAAATGTTTGGTGTAGTCTATAAAGCATATGTATAGGAGGCCTCTCTGTGTCTTAACTGATGCCTCTTTCAGTGTTCGTAATGTGTCAGTTGTATAGCCTTTACAAAATGTTGCAATAAATCCAAATATTTAATGGCTGCTTTGTATTTACTAGGCAATTTTACTTTCAGTAGCTTGCCATTACCTTCTGAAATGCCGACGTCTCGTACCACTGAATTCAATACACGGTGACCAGCTTTTATATCGCAGGCAGCTGCCTTGGACCCCTGGACTCTGTATTTCGGGGAAATGTGAACCCTGGACTCTGTATGTCGGGGAAATGTGAACCCTGGACTCTGTATGTCGGGGAAATGTGAACCCTGGACTCTGTATGTTGGGGAAAGGTGAACCCTGGACTCTGTATGTTGGGGAAAGGTGAACCCTGAACTCTGTATGTCGGGGAAATGTGAACCCTGGACTCTGTATGTTGGGGAAATGTGAACCATGGACTCTGTATGTTGGGGAAATGTGAACCCTGGACTCTGTATGTCGGGGAACCCTGGACTCTGTATGTCCGGGAAATGTGAACCTTGGTCTCTGTATGTCGGGGAAATGTGAACCCTGGACTCTGTATGTCGGGGAAATGTGAACCCTGGACTCTGTATGTCGGGGAAATGTGAACCCTGGACTCTGTATGTCGGGGAAATGTGAACCCTGGACTCTGTATGTTGGGGAAAGGTGAACCCTGGACTCTGTATGTTGGGGAAAGGTGAACCCTGAACTCTGTATGTCGGGGAAATGTGAACCCTGGACTCTGTATGTTGGGGAAATGTGAACCATGGACTCTGTATGTTGGGGAAATGTGAACCCTGGACTCTGTATGTCGGGGAACCCTGGACTCTGTATGTCCGGGAAATGTGAACCTTGGTCTCTGTATGTCGGGGAAATGTGAACCCTGGACTCTGTATGTTGGGGAAATGTGAAACCTGGACTCTGTATGTCGGGGAAATGTTAACCCTGGACACTGTATGTCGGGGAAATGTGAACATTGGACTCTGTATGTCGGGGAAATGTGAACCCTGGACTCGAATGTTGGGGAAATATGAACCCTTGACTCTGTATGTCGGGGAAACTTGAACTCTGTATGTCGGGGAACCCTGAACTCTGTATGTCGGGGAAATGTTAACCATGGACACTGTATGTTGGGGAAATGTGAACCCTGGACTCTGTATGTCGTTGAAATGTGAACCCTGGACTCTGTATGTCGGGGAAATGTGAACCCTAGACTCTGTATGTCGGGGAAATGTGAACCCTGGACTCCGAATGTTGGGCAAATGTGAACCCTGGACTCTGTATGTCGGGGAACTCTGGACTCTGTATGCCGGGGAACATTGAACTCTGTATGTTGGGGAACCCTGGACTCTGTATGTCAGGGAAGTGTGAACCCTGGACTCTGTATGTCGGGGAACTCAGAACTCTGTATGTCGGGGAATCCAGGACTCTGTATGTCGGGGAACCCTGGACTCTATATGGCGGGGGACCTTGGACTCTGTATGTCAGGGAACCTTGGACTCTGTATGTCGGAGAACCCTGGACTCCGTATGTCGGGGAACCCTGGACTCTGTATGTCGGGGAACCCTGGACTCTGTATGTCGGGGAACCCTGGACTCTATATGGCGGGGGACCTTGGACTCTGTATGTCGGGGAACCTTGGACTCTTTATGTCGGGGAACCCTGGACTCTGTATATCGGGGAACTCTGGACTATGTATGTCGGGGGACCTTGGACTCTGTATGTCGGGGAACCCTGGACTCTGTATGTCGGGGAACTCTGGACTCTGTATGTCGGGGGACCTTGGACTCTGTATGCCGGGGAACATTGAACTCTGTATGTTGGGGAACCCTGGACTCTGTATGTCAGGGAAGTGTGAACCCTGGACTCTGTATGTCGGGGAACTCAGAACTCTGTATGTCGGGGAACCCTGGACTCTATATGGCGGGGGACCTTGGACTCTGTATGTCGGGGAACCTTGGACTCTGTATGTCGGGGAACCCTGGACTCTGTATGTCGGGGAACCCTGGACTCTGTATGTCGGGGAACCCTGGACTCTATATGGTGGGGGACCTTGGACTCTGTATGTCGGGGAATCCTGTACTCTGTATATCGGGGAACTCTGGACTCTGTATGTTGAAGAAATGTGAACCCTGGACTCTGTATGTTGAAGAAATGTGAACCCTGGACTCTGTATGTCGATGAAATGTGAACCCTTGACTCTGTATGTCCAGGAACCCTGGACTCTATATGTCGGGGAACCTTGAACTCTGTATGTCGGGGAATCATGTACTCTGTATATCGGGGAACTCTGGACTCTGTATGTCGGGGAATCCTGTACTCTGTATATCGGGGAACTCTGGACTCTGTATGTCGGGAAACCCTGGACTCTATGTCGGGGAACCTTGAACTCTGTATGTCGGCTAAATGTGAACCCTGGACTCTGTATGTCGGGGAACCTTGAACTCTATATGTCGGGGAACCTTGAACTCTGTATGTCGGGGAAATGTGAAACCTTGACTCTGTATGTTAGGGAACCCTGGACTCTGTATGTCGGGGAATCCTGTACTCTGTATATCGGGGAACTCTGGACTCTGTATGTCGGGAAACCGTGGACTCTATGTCGGGGAACCTTGAACTCTGTATGTCGGCTAAATGTGAACCCTGGACTCTGTATATCGGGGAACTCTGGACTCTGTATGTCGGGGAACCTTGAACTCTGTATGTCAAGGAAATGTGAACCCTGGACTCTGTATGTCGGGGAAACCTGGACTCTGTATTCGTGGAAATGTGAACCCTGGACTCTGTCGGGGAAGTGTGAAACATTCTTTAACTAACCCCTATGTCCCAGACGAAGATTTGGTAATGTGCGTAAATGTCTTTATTTGTTCCTTGGGAGTCTTCGTGGCAGAGAGGTTGAGCTGTGTATCTCTCGCCCTGAAGGTCGGACTACGTCATTCAAACCACAAGTGCAATGTTTCCAGAGACTCCTGGGGGTCGTCGTTGGAGCTACGGAGTTTTGGCCATGTGAGATGCTCTCTGCAGAGAGAGAGAGAGAGAGAAAGAGAGAGAGATAGAGAGATAGAGAGATAGAGAGAGAGAGAGAAAGAGAGAGAGAGAGATAGAGAGATAGAGAGAGATAGAGAAAGAGAGAGAGAGAGAAAGAGAGAGAGATAGAGAGATAGAGAGAGAGAAAGAGAGAGGGAGAGAGAGATAGAGAGAAAGAGAGATAGAGAGAGAGATAGAGAAAGAGAGAGAGAGATAGATAGAGAGAGATAGAGAAAGAGAGAGAGAGATAGAGAGAGATAGAGAAAGAGAGAGAGATAGAGAGAGAGATAGAGAGATAGAGAGAGAGAGAGAAAGAGAGAGAGATAGAGAGAGAGAGATAGAGAGATAGAGAGATAGAGAGAAAGAGAGAGAGAGATAGAGAGATAGAGAGATAGATAGAGAGATAGAGAGATAGAGATAGAGAGATAGAGAGATAGAGAGAGAGATAGACAGATAGAGAGAGAGAGAAAGAGAGAGAGATAGAGAGATAGAGAGATAGAGAGAGATAGAGAGAGAAAGAGAGATAGAGAGATAGAGAGATAGAGAGATAGAGAGATAGATAGATAGAGAGATAGAGAGAGATAGAGAGATAGAGAGATAGAGAGATAGAGAGAGAGAAAGAGAGAGAGATAGAGAGATAGAGAGATAGAGAGAGAGAAAGAGAGAGAGAGAGATAGAGAGATAGAGAGATAGAGAGAGCGATAGAGAGATAGAGAGAGAGATAGAGAGAGAGAAAGAGAGAGAGATAGAGAGATAGAGAGAGATAGAGAGAGAGATAGAGAAAGAGAGAGAAAGAGAGAGAGAGAGAGAGAGAGAGAGAGAGAGACGGAGAGACCGAGCCGTCTGCGATAAAGCCTCAGAGTTAAAGCCTCAGAGTTAAAGCCTCAGAGTTAAAGCCGTCTGCGTTAAAGCCGTCTGCGTTAAAGCCGTCTGCGTTAAAGCCTCAGAGTTAAAGCCTCAGAGTTAAAGCCTCAGAGTTAAAGCCTCAGAGTTAAAGCCTTAGAGTTAAAGCCTCAGAGTTAAAGCCTCAGAGTTAAAGCCTCAGAGTTAAAGCCTCAGAGTTAAAGCCTCAGAGTTAAAGCCTCAGAGTTAAAGCCTCAGAGTTAAAGCCTCAGAGTTAAAGCCTCAGAGTTAAAGCCGTCTGCGTTAAAGCCTCAGATTAGATTCACGCCAACCCTCCCGGCATTAGCACTTTAGATTTTACTACTTTTATTGTATTTTTTCATTGGCTCATGTTGAACTCAAGCGTAGTCCACGCACCTGCAACTAATTCTGGTGCACTAGATTAATTTTTGCGTATGGACCAGCTTTCCCTATTACCGGTGTCCATCGCCATCAGACGAACCCACTCCGACTTCCGATGTACTTGTAATTTATGTCCATAAGTCAAGGCTGAGAAGTCAACATGTTAGTCCAACTGACCGGTGTAGGGTTGAACCTGTTACCTCGCCACGTTTAAGAACGAACGCTCTTGTCCATTCGGCCACGCCGCCCGTCTTTTACCACTTGTATTTGTACCTTTCTCTGTAGAAAATCCATACTGTTACTATCCAGTTTCCATCTTTATATTCTTTCTTGTTCCATCCATCCATCATGTGGCATGCCGATAAGCGTGGGCGATCATGTTTTGCCATCTCACTCGATCCCCAGAGTCGTGGATCACCTCCGTGTTCCTATCTCGACCATGCCACCTGGCCAAGCCATCCAGGTATTTACTTCTGGGTCTTCCCCTTGGTCTCTTCCCTTCGATCTTGCCAGTTGTCACCAAGTTCTCCAATTCATTTCTTCTCATAACATGCCCAAATAATTTTGACTGTCTATATCGAATGTCTCTAATCAGTTTACGATCTTGATTTGTTTCTTGAAGGACTTGTTCATAGGTCTTTTCTGTCTGTCCATGGTATTCTTCGCATTTTCCTCAGAAACCACATTTCCACAGCCATCAGCTGTTTTTCACCTTGTTTGCTCATTTCCATGCTTCACATCCATATAAAAGTACAGGTTCTATGTAGCACTTCAACACTCTTTTTCTATTTCAATTGACGCACGCAAAAGCACGCACGCACGCACGCACGCACGCACGCACACACACACACACTCACTGTCAGCGACTTGCTTGCGACAGGTATTTCAGGACTCCCCTACTTTTGCACCACACGAAATAATAACTCGTGTCATTTGCAAAAGGTACAATTTATTTAGAGCTGATTACAAACAAGCTCCGCGAGCGGAATACTTCATTGACAATAAAAATCATGGTACGTTACACAGATGCAATGACGAGGTGATAATGATACTATTAATCACTGAATGGAATCTAAAGCCTAACAATCACTATTGTCTATAAACTTATAGTATTCATAAGGAACACGTCTACTCTCCAGTCGTCTCAGTCGCAGTCTGAGCCACGCTTCTAGTTGCGTGTTCAAACACGGATGTTCGATTCTCCGTGCGCTGACGAGTCTTGCGTGCGTGGTGTCCCAGCACGCTGGTCAGTTAACTCGAATAACCTGTACTCCATGGTTACTCGTTGAGGCTAGTTTCCTAGTGTCTTGGGAAACCCTCGCTCACTTGCACTCAATGCCCTCTTGGTTGACACAAGTGTGTCCCGTTGTGAAGCTATTTATAGCGCTTGTGTCTCTCCTGTCTGGTGTCCTTTAATAGTCTCTGTCTTAGCTCTATTACTTATATTCTTAACTCACTAAACTCTTATTTAGATCTTTGACACACACACACACACACACACACACACACACACACACACACACACACACACACACACACACACACACACACACACACACACAGAGATATATATGCCTCAGCCAGCCAGTATAAATAATTGTCCCATCCGTATTACTACGATATCTACCAGCTGTTGTTGATATATCCGTGTACAGCTATCAATACTGTGTCATCTGCATAACGCAAATTGTTTATATTATACCCCAACGCGTATTCCTGGCCTCTCTTTGACCTCTCTCATTATCACTTCGCTATAGAGAGAGAAGAGATCCGTTGCCAGCTCACATGACCTTTCGTCCTCTGTTCTTAGTTTTCTAACCCCCCTATCCCACTTCCCATTCTTTCGTCTCACCATCACCCCAATTTTAACTGCTGCTACTTGTTTCCAATAACTATTTTTGTATTAGTCGATGATCTCTGCCATGAATGTTAATACCTCTCAACATTGTGATGATTTCATCATGTTTGACGTTATCAAATGTTTGGTGTAGTCTATAAAGCATATGTATAGGAGGCCTCTCTGTGTCTTAACTGATGCCTCTTTCAGTGTTCGTAATGTGTCAGTTGTATAGCCTT
>OY992882.1:3547098-3562098 GCA_963921405.1 Cepaea hortensis | reverse complement strand
CGCACGCACGCACGCACGCACGCACGCACACACACACACACTCACTGTCAGCGACTTGCTTGCGACAGGTATTTCAGGACTCCCCTACTTTTGCACCACACGAAATAATAACTCGTGTCATTTGCAAAAGGTACAATTTATTTAGAGCTGATTACAAACAAGCTCCGCGAGCGGAATACTTCATTGACAATAAAAATCATGGTACGTTACACAGATGCAATGACGAGGTGATAATGATACTATTAATCACTGAATGGAATCTAAAGCCTAACAATCACTATTGTCTATAAACTTATAGTATTCATAAGGAACACGTCTACTCTCCAGTCGTCTCAGTCGCAGTCTGAGCCACGCTTCTAGTTGCGTGTTCAAACACGGACGTTCGATTCTCCGTGCGCTGACGAGTCTTGCGTGCGTGGTGTCCCAGCACGCTGGTCAGTTAACTCGAATAACCTGTACTCCATGGTTACTCGTTGAGGCTAGTTTCCTAGTGTCTTGGGAAACCCTCGCTCACTTGCACTCAATGCCCTCTTGGTTGACACAAGTGTGTCCCGTTGTGAAGCTATTTATAGCGCTTGTGTCTCTCCTGTCTGGTGTCCTTTAATAGTCTCTGTCTTAGCTCTATTACTTATATTCTTAACTCACTAAACTCTTATTTAGATCTTTGACACACACACACACACACACACACACACACACACACACACACACACACACACACACACACACACACACAGAGAGAGATATATATGCCTCAGCCAGCCAGTATAAATAATTGTCCCATCCGTATTACTACGATATCTACCAGCTGTTGTTGATATATCCGTGTACAGCTATCAATACTGTGTCATCTGCATAACGCAAATTGTTTATATTATACCCCAACGCGTATTCCTGGCCTCTCTTTGACCTCTCTCATTATCACTTCGCTATAGAGAGAGAAGAGATCCGTTGCCAGCTCACATGACCTTTCGTCCTCTGTTCTTAGTTTTCTAACCCCCCTATCCCACTTCCCATTCTTTCGTCTCACCATCACCCCAATTTTAACTGCTGCTACTTGTTTCCAATAACTATTTTTGTATTAGTCGATGATCTCTGCCATGAATGTTAATACCTCTCAACATTGTGATGATTTCATCATGTTTGACGTTATCAAATGTTTGGTGTAGTCTATAAAGCATATGTATAGGAGGCCTCTCTGTGTCTTAACTGATGCCTCTTTCAGTGTTCGTAATGTGTCAGTTGTATAGCCTTTACAAAATGTTGCAATAAATCCAAATATTTAATGGCTGCTTTGTATTTACTAGGCAATTTTACTTTCAGTAGTTTGCCATTACCTTCTGAAATGCCGACGTCTCGTACCACTGAATTCAATACACGGTGACCAGCTTTTATATCGCAGGCAGCTGCCTTGGACCCCTGGACTCTGTATTTCGGGGAAATGTGAACCCTGGACTCTGTATGTCGGGGAAATGTGAACCCTGGACTCTGTATGTCGGGGAAATGTGAACCCTGGACTCTGTATGTTGGGGAAAGGTGAACCCTGGACTCTGTATGTTGGGGAAAGGTGAACCCTGAACTCTGTATGTCGGGGAAATGTGAACCCTGGACTCTGTATGTTGGGGAAATGTGAACCATGGACTCTGTATGTCGGGGAACCCTGGACTCTGTATGTCGGGGAAATGTGAACCTTGGTCTCTGTATGTCGGGGAAATGTGAACCCTGGACTCTGTATGTCGGGGAAATGTGAACCCTGGACTCTGTATGTCGGGGAAATGTGAACCCTGGACTCTGTATGTCGGGGAAAGGTGAAACCTGAACTCTGTATGTCGGGGAAATGTGAACCCTGGACTCCGAATGTTGGGGAAATATGAACCCTTGACTCTGTATGTCGGGGAAACTTGAACTCTGTATGTCGGGGAACCCTGAACTCTGTATGTCGGGGAAATGTTAACCATGGACACTGTATGTTGGGGAAATGTGAACCCTGGACTCTGTATGTCGTTGAAATGTGAACCCTGGACTCTGTATGTCGGGGAAATGTGAACCCTAGACTCTGTATGTCGGGGAAATGTGAACCCTGGACTCCGAATGTTGGGCAAATGTGAACCCTGGACTCTGTATGTCGGGGAACTCTGGACTCTGTATGCCGGGGAACATTGAACTCTGTATGTTGGGGAACCCTGGACTCTGTATGTCAGGGAAGTGTGAACCCTGGACTCTGTATGTCGGGGAACTCAGAACTCTGTATGTCGGGGAATCCAGGACTCTGTATGTCGGGGAACCCTGGACTCTATATGGCGGGGGACCTTGGACTCTGTATGTCGGGGAACCTTGGACTCTGTATGTCGGAGAACCCTGGACTCTGTATGTCGGGGAACCCTGGACTCTGTATGTCGGGGAACCCTGGACTCTGTATGTCAGGGAACCCTGGACTCTATATGGCGGGGGACCTTGGACTCTGTATGTCGGGGAACCTTGGACTCTTTATGTCGGGGAATCCTGGACTCTGTATATCGGGGAACTCTGGACTCTGTATGCCGGGGAACTCTGGACTCTGTATGTCGGGGAACCCTGGACTCTGTATGTCGGGGAACTCTGGACTCTGTATGTCGGGGAACTCTGGACTCTGTATGTCGGGGGACCTTGGACTCTGTATGTCGGGGAACCCTGGACTCTGTATGTCGGGGAACTCTGGACTCTGTATGTCGGGGGACCTTGGACTCTGTATGTCGGGGAACCCTGGACTCTGTATATCGGGGAACCCTGGACTCTGTATGTCGGGGAACTCTGGACTCTGTATGCCGGGGAACATTGAACTCTGTATGTTGGGGAACCCTGGACTCTGTATGTCAGGGAAGTGTGAACCCTGGACTCTGTATGTCGGGGAACTCAGAACTCTGTATGTCGGGGAACTCAGAACTCTGTATGTCGGGGAACCCTGGACTCTGTATGTCGGGGAACCCTGGACTCTATATGGCGGGGGAACTTGGACTCTGTATGTCGGGGAACCCTGGACTCTGTATGTCGGGGAACCCTGGACTCTGTATGTCGGGGAACCCTGGACTCTATATGGCTGGGGACCTTGGACTCTGTATGTCGGGGAATCCTGTACTCTGTATATCGGGGAACTCTGGACTCTGTATGTTGAAGAAATGTGAACCCTGGACTCTGTATGTTGAAGAAATGTGAACCCTGGACTCTGTATGTCGATGAAATGTGAACCCTTGACTCTGTATGTCGGGGAACTCAGAACTCTGTATGTCGGGGAATCCAGGACTCTGTATGTCGGGGAACCCTGGACTCTATATGGCGGGGGACCTTGGACTCTGTATGTCGGGGAACCTTGGACTCTGTATGTCGGAGAACCCTGGACTCTGTATGTCGGGGAACCCTGGACTCTGTATGTCGGGGAACCCTGGACTCTGTATGTCAGGGAACCCTGGACTCTATATGGCGGGGGACCTTGGACTCTGTATGTCGGGGAACCTTGGACTCTTTATGTCGGGGAATCCTGGACTCTGTATATCGGGGAACTCTGGACTCTGTATGCCGGGGAACTCTGGACTCTGTATGTCGGGGAACCCTGGACTCTGTATGTCGGGGAACTCTGGACTCTGTATGTCGGGGAACTCTGGACTCTGTATGTCGGGGGACCTTGGACTCTGTATGTCGGGGAACCCTGGACTCTGTATGTCGGGGAACTCTGGACTCTGTATGTCGGGGGACCTTGGACTCTGTATGTCGGGGAACCCTGGACTCTGTATATCGGGGAACCCTGGACTCTGTATGTCGGGGAACTCTGGACTCTGTATGCCGGGGAACATTGAACTCTGTATGTTGGGGAACCCTGGACTCTGTATGTCAGGGAAGTGTGAACCCTGGACTCTGTATGTCGGGGAACTCAGAACTCTGTATGTCGGGGAACCCTGGACTCTGTATGTCGGGGAACCCTGGACTCTATATGGCGGGGGAACTTGGACTCTGTATGTCGGGGAACCCTGGACTCTGTATGTCGGGGAACCCTGGACTCTGTATGTCGGGGAACCCTGGACTCTATATGGCTGGGGACCTTGGACTCTGTATGTCGGGGAATCCTGTACTCTGTATATCGGGGAACTCTGGACTCTGTATGTTGAAGAAATGTGAACCCTGGACTCTGTATGTTGAAGAAATGTGAACCCTGGACTCTGTATGTCGATGAAATGTGAACCCTTGACTCTGTATGTCGGGGAACCCTGGACTCTATATGTCGGGGAACCTTGAACTCTGTATGTCGGGGAATCCTTTACTCTGTATATCGGGGAACTCTGGACTCTGTATGTCGGGGAATCCTGTACTCTGTATATCGGGGAACTCTGGACTCTGTATGTCGGGAAACCCTGGACTCTATGTCGGGGAACCTTGAACTCTGTATGTCGGCTAAATGTGAACCCTGGACTATGTAAGTCGGGGAACCTTGAACTCTATATGTCGGGGAACCTTGAACTCTATATGTCGGGGAACCTTGAACTCTGTATGTCGGGGAAATGTGAAACGTTGACTCTGTATGTTAGGGAACCCTGGACTCTGTATGTCTGGGAATCCTGTACTCTGTATATCGGGGAACTCTGGACTCTGTATGTCGGGAAACCGTGGACTCTATGTCGGGGAACCTTGAACTCTGTATGTCGGCTAAATGTGAACCCTGGACTCTGTATATCGGGGAACTCTGGACTCTGTATGTCGGGGAACCTTGAACTCTGTATGTCAAGGAAATGTGAACCCTGGACTCTGTATGTCGGGGAAACCTGGACTCTGTATTCGTGGAAATGTGAACCCTGGACTCTGTCGGGGAAGTGTGAAACATTCTTTTACTAACCCCTATGTCCCAGACGAAGATTTGGTAATGTGCGTAAATGTCTTTATTTGTTCCTTGGGAGTCTTCGTGGTAGAGAGGTTGAGCTGTGTATCTCTCGACCTGAAGGTCGGACTACGTCATTCAAACCACAAGTGCAATGTTTCCAGAGACTCCTGGGGGTCGTCGTTGGAGCTACGGAGTTTTGGCCATGTGAGATGCTCTCTGCAGAGAGAGAGAGAGAGAGAGAGAGAAAGTGAGAGAGATAGAGAGATAGAGAGATAGAGAGAGAGAGAAAGAGAGAGAGATAGAGAGAGATAGAGAAAGAGAGAGAGAGAGAAAGAGAGAGAGAGATAGAGAGATAGAGAGATAGAGAGAGAGAAAGAGAGAGAGAGAGAGATAGAGAGATAGAGAGATAGAGAGAGAGATAGAGAAAGAGAGAGAGATAGATAGAGAGAGATAGAGAAAGAGAGAGAGAGAGATAGAGAGAGAGAAAGAGAGAGTGATAGAGAGATAGAGAGAGAGATAGAGAGAGATAGAGAAAGAGAGAGAGATAGAGAGATAGAGAGAGAGAAAGAGAGATAGAGAGAGATAGAGAGATAGAGAGATAGAGAGAGATAGAGAGATAGAGAGAGATAGAGAGAGAGAAAGAGAGAGAGATAGAGAGATAGAGAGAGAGATAGAGAAAGAGAGAGAAAGAGAGAGAGAGAGAGAGAGAGAGAGAGAGAGAGAGAGACGGAGAGACCGAGCCGTCTGCGTTAAAGCCTCAGAGTTAAAGCCTCAGAGTTAAAGCCTCAGAGTTAAAGCCGTCTGCGTTAAAGCCGTCTGCATTAAAGCCGTCTGCGTTAAAGCCTCAGAGTTAAAGACTCAGAGTTAAAGCCTCAGAGTTAAAGCCTCAGAGTTAAAGCCTCAGAGTTAAAGCCTCAGAGTTAAAGCCTCAGAGTTAAAGCCTCAGAGTTAAAGCCTCAGAGTTAAAGCCTCAGAGTTAAAGCCTCAGAGTTAAAGCCTCAGAGCTAAAACCTCAGAGTTAAAGCCTCAGAGTTAAAGCCTCAGAGTTAAAGCCTCAGAGTTAAAGCCTCAGAGTTAAAGCCTCAGAGTTAAAGCCGTCAGAGTTAAAGCCTCAGAGTTAAAGCCTCAGAGTTAAAGCCTCAGAGTTAAAGCCGTCTGCGTTAAAGCCTCAGAATAGATTCACGCCAACCCTCCCGGCATTAGCACTTTAGATTTTACTACTTTTATTTTATTTTTTCATTGGCTCATGTTGAACTCAAGCGTAGTCCACGCACCTGCAACTAATTCTGGTGCACTAGATTAATTTTTGCGTATGGACCAGCTTTCCCTATTACCGGTGTCCATCGCCATCAGACGAACCCACTCCGACTTCCGATGTACTTGTAATTTATGTCCATAAGTCAAGGCTGAGAAGTCAACATGTTAGTCCAACTGACCGGTGTAGGGTTGAACCTGTTACCTCGCCACGTTTAAGAACGAACGCTCTTGTCCATTCGGCCACGCCGCCCGTCTTTTACCACTTGTATTTGTACCTTTCTCTGTAGAAAATCCATACTGTTACTATCCAGTTTCCATTTTTATATTCTTTCTTGTTCCATCCATCCATCATGTGGCATGCCGATAAGCGTGGGCGATCATGTTTTGCCATCTCACTCGATCACCAGAGTCGTGGATCACCTCCGTGTTCCTGTCTCGACCATGCAACGTGGCCAAGCCATCCAGGTATTTACTTCTGGGTCTTCCCCTTGGTCTGTTGCCTTCGATCTTGCCAGTTGTCACCAAGTTCTCCAATTCATTTCTTCCCATAACATGCCCAAAAAATTTTGACTGTCTACATCGAATGTCTCTAATCAGTTTACGATCTTCATTTGTTTCTTGAAGGACTTGGTCATAGGTCTTTTCTGTCTGTCCATGGTATTCTTCGCATTTTCCTCAGAAACCACATTTCCACATCCATCAGATGTTTTTCACCTTGTTTGCTCATTTCCATGCTTCACATCCATATAAAAGTACAGGTTCTATGTAGCACTTCAACACTCTTTTTCTATTTCAATTGACGCACGCAAAAGCACGCACGCACGCACGCACGTACGCACGCACGCACGCACGCACACACACACACACTCACTGTCAGCGACTTGCTTGCGACAGGTATTTCAGGACTCCCCTACTTTTGCACCACACGAAATAATAACTCGTGTCATTTGCGAAAGGTACAATTTATTTAGAGCTGATTACAAACAAGCTCCGCGAGCGGAATACTTCATTGACAATAAAAATCATGGTACGTTACACAGATGCAATGACGAGGTGATAATGATACTATTAATCACTGAATGGAATCTAAAGCCTAACAATCACTATTGTCTATAAACTTATAGTATTCATAAGGAACACGTCTACTCTCCAGTCGTCTCAGTCGCAGTCTGAGCCACGCTTCTAGTTGCGTGTTCAAACACGGACGTTCGATTCTCCGTGCGCTGACGAGTCTTGCGTGCGTGGTGTCCCAGCACGCTGGTCAGTTAACTCGAATAACCTGTACTCCATGGTTACTCGTTGAGGCTAGTTTCCTAGTGTCTTGGGAAACCCTCGCTCACTTGCACTCAATGCCCTCTTGGTTGACACAAGTGTGTCCCGTTGTGAAGCTATTTATAGCGCTTGTGTCTCTCCTGTCTGGTGTCCTTTAATAGTCTCTGTCTTAGCTCTATTACTTATATTCTTAACTCACTAAACTCTTATTTAGATCTTTGACACACACACACACACACACACACACACACACACACACACACACACACACACACACAGAGATATATATGCCTCAGCCAGCCAGTATAAATAATTGTCCCATCCGTATTACTACGATATCTACCAGCTGTTGTTGATATATCCGTGTACAGCTATCAATACTGTGTCATCTGCATAACGCAAATTGTTTATATTATACCCCAACGCGTATTCCTGGCCTCTCTTTGACCTCTCTCATTATCACTTCGCTATAGAGAGAGAAGAGATCCGTTGCCAGCTCACATGACCTTTCGTCCTCTGTTCTTAGTTTTCTAACCCCCCTATCCCACTTCCCATTCTTTCGTCTCACCATCACCCCAATTTTAACTGCTGCTACTTGTTTCCAATAACTATTTTTGTATTAGTCGATGATCTCTGCCATGAATGTTAATACCTCTCAACATTGTGATGATTTCATCATGTTTGACGTTATCAAATGTTTGGTGTAGTCTATAAAGCATATGTATAGGAGGCCTCTCTGTGTCTTAACTGATGCCTCTTTCAGTGTTCGTAATGTGTCAGTTGTATAGCCTTTACAAAATGTTGCAATAAATCCAAATATTTAATGGCTGCTTTGTATTTACTAGGCAATTTTACTTTCAGTAGTTTGCCATTACCTTCTGAAATGCCGACGTCTCGTACCACTGAATTCAATACACGGTGACCAGCTTTTATATCGCAGGCAGCTGCCTTGGACCCCTGGACTCTGTATTTCGGGGAAATGTGAACCCTGGACTCTGTATGTCGGGGAAATGTGAACCCTGGACTCTGTATGTCGGGGAAATGTGAACCCTGGACTCTGTATGTTGGGGAAAGGTGAACCCTGGACTCTGTATGTTGGGGAAAGGTGAACCCTGAACTCTGTATGTCGGGGAAATGTGAACCCTGGACTCTGTATGTTGGGGAAATGTGAACCATGGACTCTGTATGTCGGGGAACCCTGGACTCTGTATGTCGGGGAAATGTGAACCTTGGTCTCTGTATGTCGGGGAAATGTGAACCCTGGACTCTGTATGTCGGGGAAATGTGAACCCTGGACTCTGTATGTCGGGGAAATGTGAACCCTGGACTCTGTATGTCGGGGAAAGGTGAAAACTGAACTCTGTATGTCGGGGAAATGTGAACCCTGGACTCCGAATGTTGGGGAAATATGAACCCTTGACTCTGTATGTCGGGGAAACTTGAACTCTGTATGTCGGGGAACCCTGAACTCTGTATGTCGGGGAAATGTTAACCATGGACACTGTATGTTGGGGAAATGTGAACCCTGGACTCTGTATGTCGTTGAAATGTGAACCCTGGACTCTGTATGTCGGGGAAATGTGAACCCTAGACTCTGTATGTCGGGGAAATGTGAACCCTGGACTCCGAATGTTGGGCAAATGTGAACCCTGGACTCTGTATGTCGGGGAACTCTGGACTCTGTATGCCGGGGAACATTGAACTCTGTATGTTGGGGAACCCTGGACTCTGTATGTCAGGGAAGTGTGAACCCTGGACTCTGTATGTCGGGGAACTCAGAACTCTGTATGTCGGGGAATCCAGGACTCTGTATGTCGGGGAACCCTGGACTCTATATGGCGGGGGACCTTGGACTCTGTATGTCGGGGAACCTTGGACTCTGTATGTCGGAGAACCCTGGACTCTGTATGTCGGGGAACCCTGGACTCTGTATGTCGGGGAACCCTGGACTCTGTATGTCAGGGACTCCTGGACTCTATATGGCGGGGGACCTTGGACTCTGTATGTCGGGGAACCTTGGACTCTTTATGTCGGGGAATCCTGGACTCTGTATATCGGGGAACTCTGGACTCTGTATGCCGGGGAACTCTGGACTCTGTATGTCGGGGAACCCTGGACTCTGTATGTCGGGGAACTCTGGACTCTGTATGTCGGGGAACTCTGGACTCTGTATGTCGGGGGACCTTGGACTCTGTATGTCGGGGAACCCTGGACTCTGTATGTCGGGGAACTCTGGACTCTGTATGTCGGGGGACCTTGGACTCTGTATGTCGGGGAACCCTGGACTCTGTATATCGGGGAACCCTGGACTCTGTATGTCGGGGAACTCTGGACTCTGTATGCCGGGGAACATTGAACTCTGTATGTTGGGGAACCCTGGACTCTGTATGTCAGGGAAGTGTGAACCCTGGACTCTGTATGTCGGGGAACTCAGAACTCTGTATGTCGGGGAACCCTGGACTCTGTATGTCGGGGAACCCTGGACTCTATATGGCGGGGGAACTTGGACTCTGTATGTCGGGGAACCCTGGACTCTGTATGTCGGGGAACCCTGGACTCTGTATGTCGGGGAACCCTGGACTCTATATGGCTGGGGACCTTGGACTCTGTATGTCGGGGAATCCTGTACTCTGTATATCGGGGAACTCTGGACTCTGTATGTTGAAGAAATGTGAACCCTGGACTCTGTATGTTGAAGAAATGTGAACCCTGGACTCTGTATGTCGATGAAATGTGAACCCTTGACTCTGTATGTCGGGGAACCCTGGACTCTATATGTCGGGGAACCTTGAACTCTGTATGTCGGGGAATCCTTTACTCTGTATATCGGGGAACTCTGGACTCTGTATGTCGGGGAATCCTGTACTCTGTATATCGGGGAACTCTGGACTCTGTATGTCGGGAAACCGTGGACTCTATGTCGGGGAACCTTGAACTCTGTATGTCGGCTAAATGTGAACCCTGGACTCTGTATATCGGGGAACTCTGGACTCTGTATGTCGGGGAACCTTGAACTCTGTATGTCAAGGAAATGTGAACCCTGGACTCTGTATGTCGGGGAAACCTGGACTCTGTATTCGTGGAAATGTGAACCCTGGACTCTGTCGGGGAAGTGTGAAACATTCTTTTACTAACCCCTATGTCCCAGACGAAGATTTGGTAATGTGCGTAAATGTCTTTGTTTGTTCCTTGGGAGTCTTCGTGGCAGAGAGGTTGAGCTGTGTATCTCTCGACCTGAAGGTCGGACTACGTCATTCAAACCACAAGTGCAATGTTTCCAGAGACTCCTGGGGGTCGTCGTTGGAGCTACGGAGTTTTGGCCATGTGAGATGCTCTCTGCAGAGAGAGAGAGAGAGAGAGAGAGAGAGAGAAAGTGAGAGAGATAGAGAGATAGAGAGATAGAGAGAGAGAGAAAGAGAGAGAGATAGAGAGAGAGATAGAGAAAGAGAGAGAGAGAAAGAGAGAGAGAGATAGAGAGATAGAGAGATAGAGAGAGAGAAAGAGAGAGAGAGAGAGAGATAGAGAGATAGAGAGATAGAGAGAGAGATAGAGAAAGAGAGAGAGATAGATAGAGAGAGATAGAGAAAGAGAGAGAGAGAGATAGAGAGAGAGAAAGAGAGAGTGATAGAGAGATAGAGAGAGAGATAGAGAGAGATAGAGAAAGAGAGAGAGATAGAGAGATAGAGAGAGAGAAAGAGAGATAGAGAGAGATAGAGAGATAGAGAGATAGAGAGAGATAGAGAGATAGAGAGAGATAGAGAGAGAGAAAGAGAGAGAGATAGAGAGATAGAGAGAGATAGAGAAAGAGAGAGAAAGAGAGAGAGAGAGAGAGAGAGAGAGAGAGAGACGGAGAGACCGAGCCGTCTGCGTTAAAGCCTCAGAGTTAAAGCCTCAGAGTTAAAGCCTCAGAGTTAAAGCCGTCTGCGTTAAAGCCGTCTGCATTAAAGCCGTCTGCGTTAAAGCCTCAGAGTTAAAGACTCAGAGTTAAAGCCTCAGAGTTAAAGCCTCAGAGTTAAAGCCTCAGAGTTAAAGCCTCAGAGTTAAAGCCTCAGAGTTAAAGCCTCAGAGTTAAAGCCTCAGAGTTAAAGCCTCAGAGCTAAAACCTCAGAGTTAAAGCCTCAGAGTTAAAGCCTCAGAGTTAAAGCCTCAGAGTTAAAGCCTCAGAGTTAAAGCCTCAGAGTTAAAGCCGTCAGAGTTAAAGCCTCAGAGTTAAAGCCTCAGAGTTAAAGCCTCAGAGTTAAAGCCGTCTGCGTTAAAGCCTCAGAATAGATTCACGCCAACCCTCCCGGCATTAGCACTTTAGATTTTACTACTTTTATTTTATTTTTTCATTGGCTCATGTTGAACTCAAGCGTAGTCCACGCACCTGCAACTAATTCTGGTGCACTAGATTAATTTTTGCGTATGGACCAGCTTTCCCTATTACCGGTGTCCATCGCCATCAGACGAACCCACTCCGACTTCCGATGTACTTGTAATTTATGTCCATAAGTCAAGGCTGAGAAGTCAACATGTTAGTCCAACTGACCGGTGTAGGGTTGAACCTGTTACCTCGCCACGTTTAAGAACGAACGCTCTTGTCCATTCGGCCACGCCGCCCGTCTTTTACCACTTGTATTTGTACCTTTCTCTGTAGAAAATCCATACTGTTACTATCCAGTTTCCATTTTTATATTCTTTCTTGTTCCATCCATCCATCATGTGGCATGCCGATAAGCGTGGGCGATCATGTTTTGCCATCTCACTCGATCACCAGAGTCGTGGATCACCTCCGTGTTCCTGTCTCGACCATGCAACGTGGCCAAGCCATCCAGGTATTTACTTCTGGGTCTTCCCCTTGGTCTGTTGCCTTCGATCTTGCCAGTTGTCACCAAGTTCTCCAATTCATTTCTTCCCATAACATGCCCAAAAAATTTTGACTGTCTACATCGAATGTCTCTAATCAGTTTACGATCTTCATTTGTTTCTTGAAGGACTTGGTCATAGGTCTTTTCTGTCTGTCCATGGTATTCTTCGCATTTTCCTCAGAAACCACATTTCCACATCCATCAGATGTTTTTCACCTTGTTTGCTCATTTCCATGCTTCACATCCATATAAAAGTACAGGTTCTATGTAGCACTTCAACACTCTTTTTCTATTTCAATTGACGCACGCAAAAGCACGCACGCACGCACGCACGTACGCACGCACGCACGCACGCACACACACACACACTCACTGTCAGCGACTTGCTTGCGACAGGTATTTCAGGACTCCCCTACTTTTGCACCACACGAAATAATAACTCGTGTCATTTGCAAAAGGTACAATTTATTTAGAGCTGATTACAAACAAGCTCCGCGAGCGGAATACTTCATTGACAATAAAAATCATGGTACGTTACACAGATGCAATGACGAGGTGATAATGATACTATTAATCACTGAATGGAATCTAAAGCCTAACAATCACTATTGTCTATAAACTTATAGTATTCATAAGGAACACGTCTACTCTCCAGTCGTCTCAGTCGCAGTCTGAGCCACGCTTCTAGTTGCGTGTTCAAACACGGACGTTCGATTCTCCGTGCGCTGACGAGTCTTGCGTGCGTGGTGTCCCAGCACGCTGGTCAGTTAACTCGAATAACCTGTACTCCATGGTTACTCGTTGAGGCTAGTTTCCTAGTGTCTTGGGAAACCCTCGCTCACTTGCACTCAATGCCCTCTTGGTTGACACAAGTGTGTCCCGTTGTGAAGCTATTTATAGCGCTTGTGTCTCTCCTGTCTGGTGTCCTTTAATAGTCTCTGTCTTAGCTCTATTACTTATATTCTTAACTCACTAAACTCTTATTTAGATCTTTGACACACACACACACACACACACACACACACACACACACACACACACACAGATATATATGCCTCAGCCAGCCAGTATAAATAATTGTCCCATCCGTATTACTACGATATCTACCAGCTGTTGTTGATATATCCGTGTACAGCTATCAATACTGTGTCATCTGCATAACGCAAATTGTTTATATTATACCCCAACGCGTATTCCTGGCCTCTCTTTGACCTCTCTCATTATCACTTCGCTATAGAGAGAGAAGAGATCCGTTGCCAGCTCACATGACCTTTCGTCCTCTGTTCTTAGTTTTCTAACCCCCCTATCCCACTTCCCATTCTTTCGTCTCACCATCACCCCAATTTTAACTGCTGCTACTTGTTTCCAATAACTATTTTTGTATTAGTCGATGATCTCTGCCATGAATGTTAATACCTCTCAACATTGTGATGATTTCATCATGTTTGACGTTATCAAATGTTTGGTGTAGTCTATAAAGCATATGTATAGGAGGCCTCTCTGTGTCTTAACTGATGCCTCTTTCAGTGTTCGTAATGTGTCAGTTGTATAGCCTTTACAAAATGTTGCAATAAATCCAAATATTTAATGGCTGCTTTGTATTTACTAGGCAATTTTACTTTCAGTAGCTTGCCATTACCTTCTGAAATGCCGACGTCTCGTACCACTGAATTCAATACACGGTGACCAGCTTTTATATCGCAGGCAGCTGCCTTGGACCCCTGGACTGTGTATTTCGGGGAAATGTGAACCCTGGACTCTGTATGTCGGGGAAATGTAAACCCTGGACTCTGTATGTCGGGGAAATGTGAACCCTGGACTCTGTATGTTGGGGAAAGGTGAACCCTGGACTCTGTATGTTGGGGAAAGGTGAACCCTGAACTCTGTATGTCGGGGAAATGTGAACCCTGGACTCTGTATGTTGGGGAAATGTGAACCATGGACTCTGTATGTCGGGGAACCCTGGACTCTGTATGTCGGGGAAATGTGAACCTTGGTCTCTGTATGTCGGGGAAATGTGAACCCTGGACTCTGTATGTCGGGGAAATGTGAACCCTGGACTCTGTATGTCGGGGAAATGTGAACCCTGGACTCTGTATGTCGGGGAAAGGTGAAACCTGAACTCTGTATGTCGGGGAAATGTGAACCCTGGACTCCGAATGTTGGGGAAATATGAACCCTTGACTCTGTATGTCGGGGAAACTTGAACTCTGTATGTCGGGGAACCCTGAACTCTGTATGTCGGGGAAATGTTAACCATGGACACTGTATGTTGGGGAAATGTGAACCCTGGACTCTGTATGTTGTTGAAATGTGAACCCTGGACTCTGTATGTCGGGGAAATGTGAACCCTAGACTCTGTATGTCGGGGAAATGTGAACCCTGGACTCCGAATGTTGGGCAAATGTGAACCCTGGACTCTGTATGTCGGGGAACTCTGGACTCTGTATGCCGGGGAACATTGAACTCTGTATGTTGGGGAACCCTGGACTCTGTATGTCAGGGAAGTGTGAACCCTGGACTCTGTATGTCGGGGAACTCAGAACTCTGTATGTCGGGGAATCCAGGACTCTGTATGTCGGGGAACCCTGGACTCTATATGGCGGGGGACCTTGGACTCTGTATGTCGGGGAACCTTGGACTCTGTATGTCGGAGAACCCTGGACTCTGTATGTCGGGGAACCCTGGACTCTGTATGTCGGGGAACCCTGGACTCTGTATGTCGGGGAACCCTGGACTCTATATGGCGGGGGACCTTGGACTCTGTATGTCGGGGAA
>OY992882.1:3537098-3539598 GCA_963921405.1 Cepaea hortensis | reverse complement strand
CAGAGTTAAAGCCTCAGAGTTAAAGCCTCAGAGTTAAAGCCTCAGAGTTAAAGCCTCAGAGTTAAAGCCGTCAGAGTTAAAGCCTCAGAGTTAAAGCCTCAGAGTTAAAGCCTCAGAGTTAAAGCCGTCTGCGTTAAAGCCTCAGAATAGATTCACGCCAACCCTCCCGGCATTAGCACTTTAGATTTTACTACTTTTATTTTATTTTTTCATTGGCTCATGTTGAACTCAAGCGTAGTCCACGCACCTGCAACTAATTCTGGTGCACTAGATTAATTTTTGCGTATGGACCAGCTTTCCCTATTACCGGTGTCCATCGCCATCAGACGAACCCACTCCGACTTCCGATGTACTTGTAATTTATGTCCATAAGTCAAGGCTGAGAAGTCAACATGTTAGTCCAACTGACCGGTGTAGGGTTGAACCTGTTACCTCGCCACGTTTAAGAACGAACGCTCTTGTCCATTCGGCCACGCCGCCCGTCTTTTACCACTTGTATTTGTACCTTTCTCTGTAGAAAATCCATACTGTTACTATCCAGTTTCCATTTTTATATTCTTTCTTGTTCCATCCATCCATCATGTGGCATGCCGATAAGCGTGGGCGATCATGTTTTGCCATCTCACTCGATCACCAGAGTCGTGGATCACCTCCGTGTTCCTGTCTCGACCATGCAACGTGGCCAAGCCATCCAGGTATTTACTTCTGGGTCTTCCCCTTGGTCTGTTGCCTTCGATCTTGCCAGTTGTCACCAAGTTCTCCAATTCATTTCTTCCCATAACATGCCCAAAAAATTTTGACTGTCTACATCGAATGTCTCTAATCAGTTTACGATCTTCATTTGTTTCTTGAAGGACTTGGTCATAGGTCTTTTCTGTCTGTCCATGGTATTCTTCGCATTTTCCTCAGAAACCACATTTCCACATCCATCAGATGTTTTTCACCTTGTTTGCTCATTTCCATGCTTCACATCCATATAAAAGTACAGGTTCTATGTAGCACTTCAACACTCTTTTTCTATTTCAATTGACGCACGCAAAAGCACGCACGCACGCACGCACGTACGCACGCACGCACGCACGCACACACACACACACTCACTGTCAGCGACTTGCTTGCGACAGGTATTTCAGGACTCCCCTACTTTTGCACCACACGAAATAATAACTCGTGTCATTTGCAAAAGGTACAATTTATTTAGAGCTGATTACAAACAAGCTCCGCGAGCGGAATACTTCATTGACAATAAAAATCATGGTACGTTACACAGATGCAATGACGAGGTGATAATGATACTATTAATCACTGAATGGAATCTAAAGCCTAACAATCACTATTGTCTATAAACTTATAGTATTCATAAGGAACACGTCTACTCTCCAGTCGTCTCAGTCGCAGTCTGAGCCACGCTTCTAGTTGCGTGTTCAAACACGGACGTTCGATTCTCCGTGCGCTGACGAGTCTTGCGTGCGTGGTGTCCCAGCACGCTGGTCAGTTAACTCGAATAACCTGTACTCCATGGTTACTCGTTGAGGCTAGTTTCCTAGTGTCTTGGGAAACCCTCGCTCACTTGCACTCAATGCCCTCTTGGTTGACACAAGTGTGTCCCGTTGTGAAGCTATTTATAGCGCTTGTGTCTCTCCTGTCTGGTGTCCTTTAATAGTCTCTGTCTTAGCTCTATTACTTATATTCTTAACTCACTAAACTCTTATTTAGATCTTTGACACACACACACACACACACACACACACACACACACACACACACACACAGATATATATGCCTCAGCCAGCCAGTATAAATAATTGTCCCATCCGTATTACTACGATATCTACCAGCTGTTGTTGATATATCCGTGTACAGCTATCAATACTGTGTCATCTGCATAACGCAAATTGTTTATATTATACCCCAACGCGTATTCCTGGCCTCTCTTTGACCTCTCTCATTATCACTTCGCTATAGAGAGAGAAGAGATCCGTTGCCAGCTCACATGACCTTTCGTCCTCTGTTCTTAGTTTTCTAACCCCCCTATCCCACTTCCCATTCTTTCGTCTCACCATCACCCCAATTTTAACTGCTGCTACTTGTTTCCAATAACTATTTTTGTATTAGTCGATGATCTCTGCCATGAATGTTAATACCTCTCAACATTGTGATGATTTCATCATGTTTGACGTTATCAAATGTTTGGTGTAGTCTATAAAGCATATGTATAGGAGGCCTCTCTGTGTCTTAACTGATGCCTCTTTCAGTGTTCGTAATGTGTCAGTTGTATAGCCTTTACAAAATGTTGCAATAAATCCAAATATTTAATGGCTGCTTTGTATTTACTAGGCAATTTTACTTTCAGTAGCTTGCCATTACCTTCTGAAATGCCGACGTCTCGTACCACTGAATTCAATACACGGTGACCAGCTTTTATATCGCAGGCAGCTGCCTTGGACCCCTGGACTGTGTATTTCGGGGAAATGTGAACCCTGGACTCTGTATGTCGGGG
>OY992882.1:3504598-3529598 GCA_963921405.1 Cepaea hortensis | reverse complement strand
CTCACTCATTCACTCTCACGCTCACTCATTCACTCTCACTTACTCATTCACTCTCCCGCTCAATCGTTCACTCTCACTAATTCACTCTCCCGCTCACTCATTCACTCTTCCGCTCACTCATTCACTCTCCCGCTCACTCATTCACTCTCCCGCTCACTCATTCACTCTCACGCTCACTCATTCACTCTTACGCTCACTCATTCACTCTCACTCATTCACTCACACTCATTCACTCCCACACACAGACACTCTCAATCATTCACTCTCCAGCTCACTCATTCGCTCTCACGCTCACTCATTCACTCTCCCGCTCACTCATTCACTCTCCCGCTCACTCATCCACTCTCACTCATTCACTCTCCCGCTCACTCATTCACTCTCACGCTCAATCATTCACTCTCCCGCTCACTCATTCACTCTCACGCTCACTCATTCACTCTCACTCTCACTCATTCACTCTCACGCTCACTCATTCACTCTCACGCTCACTCATTCTGTCTCTCATTAACACTCACTCACTCTCTCACTCAAACTACAGTAATGAACATAAGTTTAGATTAAACATGATAAAATCAAATGGTATTTAACTTATAATATGACAGATGAGAATACACAAACATATGGATTCGCGTGTTACATGACATGCATCTGCTCAGCTCTCTCTCTCTCTCTCACTCTCTCTCTCTCTCTCTCTCTCTCTCTCTGTATTCTTTCATACACACACACTCACACGCATGCGTACGCTCACACACACACACACACTCTCTCTTTCTCTCTCATTCACTCTCACTCTCACTAATTCACTCTCCCGCTCACTCATTCACTCTCCCGCTCACTCATTCACTCTCACGCTCACTCATTCACTCTCACGCTCACTCATTCGCTCTCACGCTCACTCATTCACTCTCACGCTCACTCATTCACTCTCCCGCTCAATCATTCACTCTCACTAATTCACTCTCCCGCTCACTCATTCACTCTTCCGCTCACTCATTCACTCTCCCGCTCACTCATTCACTCTCCCGCTCACTCATTCACTCTCACGCTCATTCATTCACTCTTACGCTCACTCATTCACTCTCACTCATTCACTCACAATCATTCACTCCCACACACAGACACTCTCACTCATTCACTCTCCAGCTCACTCATTCGCTCTCACGCTCACTCATTCACTCTCCCGCTCACTCATTCACCCTCACGCTCACTCATTCACTCTCCCGCTCACTCATCCACTCTCACTCATTCACTCTCCCGCTCACCCATTCACTCTCAATCATTCACTCTCCCGCTCACTCATTCACTCTCACGCTCACTCATTCACTCTCACGCTCACTCATTCACTCTCACTCTCACTCATTCACTCTCACACTCACTCATTCACTCTCACGCTCACTCATTCTGTCTCTCATTAACACTCACTCACTCTCTCACTCAAACTACAGTAATGAACATAAGTTTAGATTATACATGATAAAATCAAATGGTATTTAACTTATAATATGACAGATGAGAATACACAAACATATGGATTCGCGTGTTACATGACATGCATCTGCTCAGCTCTCTCTCTCTCTCTCACTCTCTCTCTCTCTCTGTATTCTTTCATACACACACACTCACACGCATGCGTACGCTCACACACACACACACTCTCTCTTTCTCTCTCATTCACTCTCACTCTCACTAATTCACTCTCCCGCTCACTCATTCACTCTCACGCTCACTCATTCACTCTCACGCTCACTCATTCACTCTCACGCTCACTCATTCGCTCTCACGCTCACTCATTCACTCTCCCGCTCACTCATTCACTCTCCCGCTCACTCATTCACTCTCCCGCTCACTCATTCACTCTCCCGCTCACTCATTCACTCTCACGCTCACTCATTCACTCTCCCGCTCACTCATTCATTCTCCCGCTCACTCATTTACTCTCCCGCTCACTCATTCACTCTCCCGCTCACTCATTCACTCTCCCGCTCACTCATTCACTCTCCCGTTCAATCATTCACTCTCACTCATTCACTCTCACTCATTCACTCTCACGCATTCACTGTCCCGCTCAATCATTCACTCTGCCGCTCACTCATTCACTCTCACACTCACTCATTTACTCTCACGCTCCCTCATTCACTCTCACGCTCAATCATTCACTCTCCCGCTCACTGATTCACTCTCCCGCTCACTGATTCACTCTCACGCTCACTCATTCACTCTCACTCATTCCTTCTCACGCTCACTCATTCACTCTCACTCATTCACTCTCACGCTCACTCATTCACTCTCACTCATTCACTCTCACGCTCACTCATTCACTCTCACGCTCACTCATTCACTCTAACTCATTCACTCTCACGCTCACTCATTCACTCTCCCGCTCACTCGAGAGAGAGAGAGAGAGAGAGAAAGAGAGAGAGAGAGAGAGAGAGAGAGAGAGAGAGACGGAGAGACCGAGCCGTCTGAGTTAAAGCCTCAGAGTTAAAGCCTCAGAGTTAAAGCCTCAGAGTTAAAGCCTCAGAGTTAAAGCCGTCTGCGTTAAAGCCTCAGATTAGATTCACGCCAACCCTCCCGGCATTAGCACTTTAGATTTTACTACTTTTATTTTATTTTTTCATTGGCTCATGTTGAACTCAAGCGTAGTCCACGCACCTGCAACTAATTCTGGTGCACTAGATTAATTTTTGCGTATGGACCAGCTTTCCCTATTACCTGTGTCCATCGCCATCAGACGAACCCACTCCGACTTCCGATGTACTTGTAATTTATGTCCATAAGTCAAGGCTGAGAAGTCAACATGTTAGTCCAACTGACCGGTGTAGGGTTGAACCTGTTACCTCGCCACGTTTAAGAACGAACGCTCTTGTCCATTCGGCCACGCCGCCCGTCTTTTACCACTTGTATTTGTACCTTTCTCTGTAGAAAATCCATACTGTTACTATCCAGTTTCCATTTTTATATTCTTTCTTGTTCCATCCATCCATCATGTGGCATGCCGATAAGCGTGGGCGATCATGTTTTGCCATCTCACTCGATCACCAGAGTCGTGGATCACATCCGTGTTCCTGTCTCGACCATGCCACCTGGCCAAGCCATCCAGGTATTTACTTCTGGGTCTTCCCCTTGGTCTCTTCCCTTCGATCTTGCCAGTTGTCACCAAGTTCTCCAATTCATTTCTTCTCATAACATGCCCAAATAATTTTGACTGTCTACATCGAATGTCTCTAATCAGTTTACGATCTTGATTTGTTTCTTGAAGGACTTGTTCATAGGTCTTTTCTGTCTGTCCATGGTATTCTTCGCATTTTCCTCAGAAACCACATTTCCACAGCCATCAGATGTTTTTCACCTTGTTTGCTCATTTCCATGCATCACATCCATATACAAGTACAGGTTCTATGTAGCACTTCAACACTCTTTTTCTATTTCAATTGACGCACGCACACGCACGCACGCACGCACGCACGCACACACACACTCACTGTCAGCGACTTGCTTGCGACAGGTATTTCAGGACTCCCCTACTTTTGCACCACACGAAATAATAACTCGTCTCATTTGCAAAAGGTACAATTTATTTAGAGCTGATTACAAACAAGCTCCGCGAGCGGAATACTTCATTGACAATAAAAATCATGGTACGTTACACAGATGCAATGACGAGGTGATAATGATACTATTAATCACTGAATGGAATCTAAAGCCTAACAATCACTATTGTCTATAAACTTATAGTATTCATAAGGAACACGTCTACTCTCCAGTCGTCTCAGTCGCAGTCTGAGCCACGCTTCTAGTTGCGTGTTCAAACACGGACGTTCGATTCTCCGTGCGCTGACGAGTCTTGCGTGCGTGGTGTCCCACGCTGGTCAGTTAACTCGAGTAACCTGTACTCCATGGTTACTCGTTGAGGCTAGTTACCTAGTGTCTTGGGAAACCCTCGCTCACTTGCACTCAATGCCCTCTTGGTTGACACAAGTGTGTCCCGTTGTGAAGCTATTTATAGCGCTTGTGTCTCTCCTGTCTGGTGTCCTTTAATAGTCTCTGTCTTAGCTCAATTACTTATATTCTTAACTCACTAAACTCTTATTTAGATCTTTGACACACACACACACACACACACACACACACACACACACACACACACACACACACAGACAGATATATATGCCTCAGCCAGCCAGTATAAATAATTGTCCCATCCTTATTACTACGATATCTACCAGCTGTTGTTGATATATCCGTGTACAGCTATCAATACTGTGTCATCTGCATAACGCAAATTGTTTATATTATACCCCAACGTGTATTCCTGGCCTCTCTTTGACCTCTCTCATTATCACTTCGCTATAGAGAGAGAAGAGATCCGTTGCCAGCTCACATGACCTTTCGTCCTCTGTTCTTAGTTTTCTAACCCCCCTATCCCACTTCCCATTCTTTCGTCTCACCATCACCCCAATTTTAACTGCTGCTACTTGTTTCCAATAACTATTTTTGTATTAGTCGATGATCTCTGCCATGAATGTTAATACCTCTCAACATTGTGATGATTTCATCATGTTTGACGTTATCAAATGTTTGGTGTAGTCTATAAAGCATATGTATAGGAGGCCTCTCTGTGTCTTAACTGATGCCTCTTTCGGTGTTCGTAATGTGTCAGTTGTATAGCCTTTACAGAATGTTGCAATAAATCCAAATATTTAATGGCTGCTTTGTATTTACTAGGCAATTTTACTTTCAGTAGCTTGCCATTATCTTCTGAAATGCCGACGTCTCGTACCACTGAATTCAATACACGGTGACCAGCTTTTATATCGCAGGCAGCTGCCTTGGACCCCTGGACTCTGTATTTCGGGGAAATGTGAACCCTGGACTCTGTATGTCGGGGAAATGTGAACCCTGGACTCTGTATGTTGGGGAAATGTGAACCCTGGACTCTGCATGTCGGGGAACCCTGGACTCTGTATGTCGGGGAAATGTGAACCTTGGTCTCTGTATGTCGGGGAAATGTGAACCCTGGACTCTGTATGTTGGGGAAATGTGAACCCTGGACTCTGTATGTCGGGGAAATGTGAACCCTGGACTCTGTATGTCGGGGAAAGGTGAAATCTGAACTCTGTATGTCGGGGAAATGTTAACAATGTACTCTGTATGTTGGGGAAATGTGAACCCTGGACTCTGTATGTCGGGGAAATGTGAACCCTGGACTCTGTATGTCGGGGAAATATGAACATTGGACTCTGTATGTCGGGGAAATGTGAACCCTGGACTCCGAATGTTGGGGAAATATGAACCCTTGACTCTGTATGTCGGGGAAACTTGAACTCTGTATGTCGGGGAACCTTGAACTCTGTATGTCGGGGAAATGTGAAACGTTGACTCTGTATGTTAGGGAACCCTGGACTCTGTATGTCGGGGAATCCTGTACTCTGTATATCGGGGAACTCTGGACTCTGTATGTCGGGAAACCGTGGACTCTATGTCGGGGAACCTTGAACTCTGAATGTCGGCTAAATGTGAACCCTGGACTCTGTATATCGGGGAACTCTGGACTCTGTATGTCGGGGAACCTTGAACTCTGTATGTCAAGGAAATGTGAACCCTGGACTCTGTATGTCGGGGAAACCTGGACTCTGTATTCGTGGAAATGTGAACCCTGGACTATGTCGGGGAAGTGTGAAACATTCCTTAACTAACCCCTATGTCCCAGACGAAGATTTGGTAATGTGCGTAAATGTCTTTATTTGTTCCTTGGGAGTCTTCGTGGCAGAGAGGTTGAGCTGTGTATCTCTCGCCCTGAAGGTCGGACTACGTCAATTCAAACCACAAGTGCAATGTTTCCAGAGACTCCTGGGGGTCGTCGTTGGAGCTACGGAGTTTTGGCCATGTGAGATGCTCTCTGCAGAGAGAGATAGAGAGATAGAGAGAGATAGATAGAGAGAGAGAGAGATAGAGAGATAGAGAGAGATAGAGAGAGAGAGAGAGAGAGAGAGAGAGAGAGACGGAGAGACCGAGCCGTCAGAGTTAAAGCCTCAGAGTTAAAGCCGTCTGCGTTAAAGCCTCAGATTAGATTCACTCCAACCCTCCCGGCATTAGCACTTTAGATTTTACTACTTTTATTGTATTTTTTCATTGGCTCATGTTGAACTCAAGCGTAGTCCACGCACCTGCAACTAATTCTGGTGCACTAGATTAATTTTTGCGTATGGACCAGCTTTCCCTATTACCGGTGTCCATCGCCATCAGACGAACCCACTCCGACTTCCGATGTACTTGTAATTTATGTCCATAAGTCAAGGCTGAGAAGTCAACATGTTAGTCCAACTGACCGGTGTAGGGTTGAACCTGTTACCTCGCCACGTTTAGGAACGAACACTCTTGTCCATTCGGCCACGCCGCCCGTATTTTACCACTTGTATTTGTACCTTTCTCTGTAGAAAATCCATACTGTTACTATCCAGTTTCCATCTTTATATTCTTTCTTGTTCCATCCATCCATCATGTGGCATGCCAATAAGCGTGGGCGATCATGTTTTGCCATCTCACTCGATCACCAGAGTTGTGGATCACCTCCGTATTCCTATCTCGACCATGCCACCTGGCCAAGCCATCCAGGTATTTACTTCTGGGTCTTCCCCTTGGTCTTTTCCCTTCGATCTTGCCAGTTGTCACCAAGTTCTCCAATTCATTTCTTCCAACAACATGCCCAAATAATTTTGACTGTCTACATCGAATGTCTCTAATCAGTTTACGATCTTGATTTGTTTCTTGAAGGACTTGTTCATAGGTCTTTTCTGTCTGTCCATGGTATTCTTCGCATTTTCCTCAGAAACCACATTTCCACAGCCATCAGATGTTTTTCACCTTGTTTGCTCATTTCCATGCTTCACATCCATATAAAAGTATAGGTTCTATGTAGCACTTCAACACTCTTTTTCTATTTCAATAGACGCAAGCACACGCACGCACGCACGCACGCACGCACGCACGCACACACACACACACACACTCACTGTCAGCGACTTGCTTGCGACAGGTATTTCAGGACTCCCCTACTTTTGCACCACACGAAATAATAACTCGTGTCATTTGCAAAAGGTACAATTTATTTAGAGCTGATTACAAACAAGCTCCGCGAGCGGAATACTTCATTGACAATAAAAATCATGGTACGTTACACAGATGCAATGACGAGGTGATAATGATACTATTAATCACTGAATGGAATCTAAAGCCTAACAATCACTATTGTCTATAAACTTATAGTATTCATAAGGAACACGTCGACTCTCCAGTCGTCTCAGTCGCAGTCTGAGCCACGCTTCTAGTTGCGTGTTCAAACACGGACGTTCGATTCTCCGTGCGCTGACGAGTCTTGCGTGCGTGGTGTCCCAGCACGCTGGTCAGTTAACTCGAGTAACCTGTACTCCATGGTTACTCGTTGAGGCTAGTTTCCTAGTGTCTTGGGAAACCCTCGCTCACTTGCACTCAATGCCCTCTTGGTTGACACAAGTGTGTCCCGTTGTGAAGCTATTTATAGCGCTTGTGTCTCTCCTGTCTGGTGTCCTTTAATAGTCTCTGTCTTAGCTCTATTACTTATATTCTTAACTCTCTAAACTCTTATTTAGATCTTTGACACACACATACACACACACACACACACACACACACACACACACACACACACTCACACACACACACACACACACACACAGAGATATATATGCCTCAGCCAGCCAGTATAAATAATTGTCCCATCCGTATTACTACGATATCTACCAGCTGTTGTTGATATATCCGTGTACAGCTATCAATACTGTGTCATCTGCATAACGCAAATTGTTTATATTATACCCCAACGCGTATTCCTGGCCTCTCTTTGACCTCTCTCATTATCACTTCGCTATAGAGAGAGAAGAGATCCGTTGCCAGCTCACATGACCTTTCGTCCTCTGTTCTTAGTTTTCTAACCCCCCTATCCCACTTCCCATTCTTTCGTCTCACCATCACCCCAATTTTAACTGCTGCTACCTGTTTCCAATAACTATGTTTGTATTAGTCGATGATCTCTGCCATGAATGTTAATACCTCTCAACATTGTGATGATTTCATCATGTTTGACGTTATCAAATGTTTGGTGTAGTCTATAAAGCATATGTATAGGAGGCCACTCTGTGTCTTAACTGATGCCTCTTTCAGTGTTCGTAATGTGTCAGTTGTATAGCCTTTACAGAATGTTGCAATAAATCCAAATATTTATTGGCTGCTTTGTATTTACTAGGCAATTTTACTTTCAGTAGCTTGCAATTACCTTCTGAAATGCCGACGTCTCGTACCACTGAATTCAATACACGGTGACCAGCTTTTATATCACAGGCAGCTGCCTTGGACCCCTGGACTCTGTATGTCGGGGAAATGTGAACCCTGGACTCTGTATGTCGGGGAAATGTGAACCCTGGACTCTGTATGTTGGGGAAATGTGAACCCTGGACTCTGCATGTCGGGGAACCCTGGACTCTGTATGTCGGGGAAATGTGAACCTTGGTCTCTGTATGTCGGGGAAATGTGAACCCTGGACTCTGTATGTTGGGGAAATGTGAACCCTGGACTCTGTATGTCGGGGAAATGTGAACCCTGGACTCTGTATGTCGGGGAAAGGTGAAATCTGAACTCTGTATGTCGGGGAAATGTTAACAATGTACTCTGTATGTTGGGGAAATGTGAACCCTGGACTCTGTATGTCGGGGAAATGTGAACCCTGGACTCTGTATGTCGGGGAAATATGAACATTGGACTCTGTATGTCGGGGAAATGTGAACCCTGGACTCCGAATGTTGGGGAAATATGAACCCTTGACTCTGTATGTCGGGGAAACTTGAACTCTGTATGTCGGGGAGCCCTGGACTCTGTATGTCGGGGAACCTTGAACTCTGTATGTCGGGGAACCCTGAACTCTGTATGTCGGGGAAATGTTAACCATGGACACTGTATGTTGGGGAAATGTGAACCCTGGACTCTGTATGTCGTTGAAATGTGAACCCTGGACTCTGTATGTCGGGGAAATGTGAACCCTAGACTCTGTATGTCGGGGAAATGTGAACCCTGGACTCCGAATGTTGGGCAAATGTGAACCCTGGACTCTGTATGTCGGGGAACTCTGGACTCTGTATGCCGGGGAACACTGAACTCTGTATGTTGGGGAACCCTGGACTCTGTATGTCAGGGAAGTGTGAACCCTGGACTCTGTATGTCGGGGAACTCAGAACTCTGTATTTCGGGGAATCCAGGACTCTGTTTGTCGGGGAACCCTGGACTCTATATGGCGGGGGACCTTGGACTCTGTATGTCGGGGAACCTTGGACTCTGTATGTCGGGGAATCCTGGACTCTGTATGTCGGGGAACCCTGGACTCTGTATGTCGGGGAACCCTGGACTCTGTATGTCGGGGAACCCTGGACTCTATATGGCGGGGGACCTTGGACTCTGTATGTCGGGGAACCTTGGACTCTGTATGTCGGGGAACCCTGGACTCTGTATATCGGGGAACTCTGGACTCTGTATGCCGGAGAACTCTGGACTCTGTATGTCGGGGAACCCTGGACTCTGTATGTCGGGGAACTCTGGACTCTGTATGTCGGGGAACTCTGAAATCTGTATGTCGGGGGACCTTGGACTCTGTATGTCGGGGAACCCTGGACTCTGTATGTCGGGGAACTCTGGACTCTGTATGTCGGGGGACCTTGGACTCTGTATGTCGGGGAACCCTGGACTCTGTATGTCGGGGAACCCTGGACTCTGTATGTCGGGGAACTCTGGACTCTGTATGCCGGGGAACATTGAACTCTGTATGTTGGGGAACCCTGGACTCTGTATGTCAGGGAAGTGTGAACCCTGGACTCTGTATGTCGGGGAACTCAGAACTCTGTATGTCGGGGAACCCTGGACTCTATGTCGGGGAACCTTGAACTCTGAATGTCGGCTAAATGTGAACCCTGGACTCTGTATATCGGGGAACTCTGGACTCTGTATGTCGGGGAACCTTGAACTCTGTATGTCAAGGAAATGTGAACCCTGGACTCTGTATGTCGGGGAAACCTGGACTCTGTATTCGTGGAAATGTGAACCCTGGACTCTGTCGGGGAAGTGTGAAACATTCCTTAACTAACCCCTATGTCCCAGACGAAGATTTGGTAATGTGCGTAAATGTCTTTATTTGTTCCTTGGGAGTCTTCGTGGCAGAGAGGTTGAGCTGTGTATCTCTCGCCCTGAAGGTCGGACTACGTCAATTCAAACCACAAGTGCAATGTTTCCAGAGACTCCTGGGGGTCGTCGTTGGAGCTACGGAGTTTTGGCCATGTGAGATGCTCTCTGCAGAGAGAGAGATAGAGAGATAGAGAGAGATAGATAGAGAGAGAGAGAGAGATAGAGAGATAGAGAGAGATAGAGAGAGAGAGAGAGAGAGAGAGACGGAGAGACCGAGCCGTCAGAGTTAAAGCCTCAGAGTTAAAGCCGTCTGCGTTAAAGCCTCAGATTAGATTCACTCCAACCCTCCCGGCATTAGCACTTTAGATTTTACTACTTTTATTGTATTTTTTCATTGGCTCATGTTGAACTCAAGCGTAGTCCACGCACCTGCAACTAATTCTGGTGCACTAGATTAATTTTTGCGTATGGACCAGCTTTCCCTATTACCGGTGTCCATCGCCATCAGACGAACCCACTCCGACTTCCGATGTACTTGTAATTTATGTCCATAAGTCAAGGCTGAGAAGTCAACATGTTAGTCCAACTGACCGGTGTAGGGTTGAACCTGTTACCTCGCCACGTTTAGGAACGAACACTCTTGTCCATTCGGCCACGCCGCCCGTATTTTACCACTTGTATTTGTACCTTTCTCTGTAGAAAATCCATACTGTTACTATCCAGTTTCCATCTTTATATTCTTTCTTGTTCCATCCATCCATCATGTGGCATGCCAATAAGCGTGGGCGATCATGTTTTGCCATCTCACTCGATCACCAGAGTTGTGGATCACCTCCGTATTCCTATCTCGACCATGCCACCTGGCCAAGCCATCCAGGTATTTACTTCTGGGTCTTCCCCTTGGTCTTTTCCCTTCGATCTTGCCAGTTGTCACCAAGTTCTCCAATTCATTTCTTCCAACAACATGCCCAAATAATTTTGACTGTCTACATCGAATGTCTCTAATCAGTTTACGATCTTGATTTGTTTCTTGAAGGACTTGTTCATAGGTCTTTTCTGTCTGTCCATGGTATTCTTCGCATTTTCCTCAGAAACCACATTTCCACAGCCATCAGATGTTTTTCACCTTGTTTGCTCATTTCCATGCTTCACATCCATATAAAAGTATAGGTTCTATGTAGCACTTCAACACTCTTTTTCTATTTCAATAGACGCAAGCACACGCACGCACGCACGCACGCACGCACGCACGCACGCACACACACACACACACACACTCACTGTCAGCGACTTGCTTGCGACAGGTATTTCAGGACTCCCCTACTTTTGCACCACACGAAATAATAACTCGTGTCATTTGCAAAAGGTACAATTTATTTAGAGCTGATTACAAACAAGCTCCGCGAGCGGAATACTTCATTGACAATAAAAATCATGGTACGTTACACAGATGCAATGACGAGGTGATAATGATACTATTAATCACTGAATGGAATCTAAAGCCTAACAATCACTATTGTCTATAAACTTATAGTATTCATAAGGAACACGTCGACTCTCCAGTCGTCTCAGTCGCAGTCTGAGCCACGCTTCTAGTTGCGTGTTCAAACACGGACGTTCGATTCTCCGTGCGCTGACGAGTCTTGCGTGCGTGGTGTCCCAGCACGCTGGTCAGTTAACTCGAGTAACCTGTACTCCATGGTTACTCGTTGAGGCTAGTTTCCTAGTGTCTTGGGAAACCTTCGCTCACTTGCACTCAATGCCCTCTTGGTTGACACAAGTGTGTCCCGTTGTGAAGCTATTTATAGCGCTTGTGTCTCTCCTGTCTGGTGTCCTTTAATAGTCTCTGTCTTAGCTCTATTACTTATATTCTTAACTCTCTAAACTCTTATTTAGATCTTTGACACACACATACACACACACACACACACACACACACACACACACACACACACACACACACACACAGATATATATGCCTCAGCCAGCCAGTATAAATAATTGTCCCATCCTTATTACTACGATATCTACCAGCTGTTGTTGATATATCCGTGTACAGCTATCAATACTGTGTCATCTGCATAACGCAAATTGTTTATATTATACCCCAACGCGTATTCCTGGCCTCTCTTTGACCTCTCTCATTATCACTTCGCTATAGAGAGAGAAGAGATCCGTTGCCAGCTCACATGACCTTTCGTCCTCTGTTCTTAGTTTTCTAACCCCCCTATCCCACTTCCCATTCTTTCGTCTCACCATCACCCCAATTTTAACTGCTGCTACCTGTTTCCAATAACTATGTTTGTATTAGTCGATGATCTCTGCCATGAATGTTAATACCTCTCAACATTGTGATGATTTCATCATGTTTGACGTTATCAAATGTTTGGTGTAGTCTATAAAGCATATGTATAGGAGGCCACTCTGTGTCTTAACTGATGCCTCTTTCAGTGTTCGTAATGTGTCAGTTGTATAGCCTTTACAGAATGTTGCAATAAATCCAAATATTTATTGGCTGCTTTGTATTTACTAGGCAATTTTACTTTCAGTAGCTTGCAATTACCTTCTGAAATGCCGACGTCTCGTACCACTGAATTCAATACACGGTGACCAGCTTTTATATCACAGGCAGCTGCCTTGGACCCCTGGACTCTGTATGTCGGGGAAATGTGAACCCTGGACTCTGTATGTCGGGGAAATGTGAACCCTGGACTCTGTATGTTGGGGAAATGTGAACCCTGGACTCTGCATGTCGGGGAACCCTGGACTCTGTATGTCGGGGAAATGTGAACCTTGGTCTCTGTATGTCGGGGAAATGTGAACCCTGGACTCTGTATGTTGGGGAAATGTGAACCCTGGACTCTGTATGTCGGGGAAATGTGAACCCTGGACTCTGTATGTCGGGGAAAGGTGAAATCTGAACTCTGTATGTCGGGGAAATGTTAACAATGTACTCTGTATGTTGGGGAAATGTGAACCCTGGACTCTGTATGTCGGGGAAATGTGAACCCTGGACTCTGTATGTCGGGGAAATATGAACATTGGACTCTGTATGTCGGGGAAATGTGAACCCTGGACTCCGAATGTTGGGGAAATATGAACCCTTGACTCTGTATGTCGGGGAAACTTGAACTCTGTATGTCGGGGAGCCCTGGACTCTGTATGTCGGGGAACCTTGAACTCTGTATGTCGGGGAACCCTGAACTCTGTATGTCGGGGAAATGTTAACCATGGACACTGTATGTTGGGGAAATGTGAACCCTGGACTCTGTATGTCGTTGAAATGTGAACCCTGGACTCTGTATGTCGGGGAAATGTGAACCCTAGACTCTGTATGTCGGGGAAATGTGAACCCTGGACTCCGAATGTTGGGCAAATGTGAACCCTGGACTCTGTATGTCGGGGAACTCTGGACTCTGTATGCCGGGGAACACTGAACTCTGTATTTCGGGGAACTCAGAACTCTGTATTTCGGGGAATCCAGGACTCTGTTTGTCGGGGAACCCTGGACTCTATATGGCGGGGGACCTTGGACTCTGTATGTCGGGGAACCTTGGACTCTGTATGTCAGGGAATCCTGGACTCTGTATGTCGGGGAACCCTGGACTCTGTATGTCGGGGAACCCTGGACTCTGTATGTCGGGGAACCCTGGACTCTATATGGCGGGGGACCTTGGACTCTGTATGTCGGGGAACCTTGGACTCTGTATGTCGGGGAACCCTGGACTCTGTATATCGGGGAACTCTGGACTCTGTATGCCGGGGAACTCTGGACTCTGTATGTCGGGGAACCCTGGACTCTGTATGTCGGGGAACTCTGGACTCTGTATGTCGGGGAACTCTGAAATCTGTATGTCGGGGGACCTTGGACTCTGTATGTCGGGGAACCCTGGACTCTGTATGTCGGGGAACTCTGGACTCTGTATGTCGGGGGACCTTGGACTCTGTATGTCGGGGAACCCTGGACTCTGTATGTCGGGGAACCCTGGACTCTGTATGTCGGGGAACTCTGGACTCTGTATGCCGGGGAACATTGAACTCTGTATGTTGGGGAACCCTGGACTCTGTATGTCAGGGAAGTGTGAACCCTGGACTCTGTATGTCGGGGAACTCAGAACTCTGTATGTCGGGGAACCCTGGACTCTGTATGTCGGGGAACCCTGGACTCTATATGGCGGGGGACCTTGGACTCTGTATGTCGGGGAACCCTGGACTCTGTATGTCGGGGAACCCTGGACTCTGTATGTCGGGGAACCCTGGACTCTATATGGCGTGGGACCTTGGACTCTGTATGTCGGGGAACCCTGGACTCTGTATGTCGGGGAACCCTGGACTCTGTATGTTGGGGAACCCTGGACTCTGTATGTCAGGGAAGTGTGAACCCTGGACTCTGTATGTCGGGGAACTCAGAACTCTGTATGTCGGGGAACCCTGGACTCTGTATGTCGGGGAACCCTGGACTCTATATGGCGGGGGACCTTGGACTCTGTATGTCGGGGAACCCTGGACTCTGTATGTCGGGGAATCCTCTACTCTGTATATCGGGGAACTCTGGACTCTGTATGTTGAAGAAATGTGAACCCTGGACTCTGTATGTTGAAGAAATGTGAACCCTGGACTCTGTATGTCGATGAAATGTGAACCCTTGACTCTGTATGTCGGGGAACCCTGGACTCTATATGTCGGGGAACCTTGAACTCTGTATGTCGGGGAATCCTGTACTCTGTATATCGGGGGACTCTGGACTCTGTATGTCGGGGAATCCTGTACTCTGTATATCGGGAAACTCTGGACTCTGTATTTCGGGAAACCCTGGACTCTATGTCGGGGAACCTTGAACTCTGTATGTCGGCTAAATGTGAACCCTGGACTCTGTATGTCGGGGAACCTTGAACTCTATATGTCGGGGAACCTTGAACTCTGTATGTCGGGGAAATGTGAAACCTTGACTCTGTATGTTAGGGAACCCTGGACTCTGTATGTCGGGGAATCCTGTACTCTGTATATCGGGGAACTCTGGACTCTGTATGTCGGGAAACCGTGGACTCTATGTCGGGGAACCTTGAACTCTGTATGTCGGCTAAATGTGAACCCTGGACTCTGTATATCGGGGAACTATGGACTCTGTATGTCGGGGAACCTTGAACTCTGTATGTCAAGGAAATGTGAACCCTGGACTCTGTATGTCGGGGAAACCTGGACTCTGTATTCGTGGAAATGTGAACCCTGGACTCTGTCGGGGAAGTGTGAAACATTCTTTAACTAACCCCTATGTCCCAGACGAAGATTTGGTAATGTGCGTAAATGTCTTTATTTGTTCCTTGGGAGTCTTCGTGGCAGAGAGGTTGAGCTGTGTATCTCTCGCCCTGAAGGTCGGACTACGTCATTCAAACCACAAGTGCAATGTTTCCAGAGACTCCTGGGGGTCGTCGTTGGAGCTACGGAGTTTTGGCCATGTGAGATGCTCTCTGCAGAGAGAGAGATAGAGAGATAGAGAGAGATAGAGAGAGAGAGAGAGAGAGAGAGAGAGAGAGAGAGAGAGAGAGAGAGAGAGAGAGAGAGACGGAGAGACCGAGCCGTCTGCGTTAAAGCCTCAGATTAGATTCACGCCAACCCTCCCGGCATTAGCACTTTAGATTTTACTACTTTTATTTTATTTTTTCATTGGCTCATGTTGAACTCAAGCGTAGTCCACGCACCTGCAACTAATTCTGGTGCACTAGATTAATTTTTGCGTATGGACCAGCTTTCCCTATTACCTGTGTCCATCGCCATCAGACTAACCCACTCCGACTTCCGATGTACTTGTAATTTATGTCCATAAGTCAAGGTTGAGAAGTCAACATGTTAGTCCAACTGACCGGTGTAGGGTTGAACCTGTTACCTCGCCACGTTTAGGAACGAACGCTCTTGTCCATTCGGCCACGCCGCCCGTCTTTTACCACTTGTATTTGTACCTTTCTCTGTAGAAAATCCATACTGTTACTATCCAGTTTCCATCTTTATATTCTTTCTTGTTCCATCCATCCATCATGTGGCATGCCAATAAGCGTGGGCGATCATGTTTTGCCATCTCACTCGATCACCAGAGTCGTGGATCACCTCCGTGTTCCTGTCTCGACCATGCAACGTGGCCAAGCCATCCAAGTATTTACTTCTGGGTCTTCCCCTTGGTCTCTTCCCTTCGATCTTGTCAGTTGTCACCAAGTTCTCCAATTCATTTCTTCCCACAACATGCCCAAAAAATTTTGACTGTCTACATCGAATGTCTCTACATTTGCTCAATAAATTACCTGAGCTTTCGGTAATACTGTGCAAACAATTCCATGTGTTTGGAATCACAGAAAGTCGTCTCAACGACAAAATATCCGACTCTGAAATCACTCTTAAGGGGTTTAAAGTAATTCGAAGAGACGCAAATCAAAAATTAGAGACAGGTATTGCTGTATACATTTCCAATTCTCTCAACTGTTACCGTAGAAGTGATCTCGAGTCAGTAGAGATAGAATGTGTTTGGTTAGAGGTGAAGCCAGCCAGCCAACAGCCGTTTCTCATTGGATACCTATATAGGAATCCGTGTGCTGGGTACAATTGGTATGACTGTTTCACTACAATGATGGATATAGTGTTTACAGAAGGTAGAGAAGTCATGATATTAGGTGACTTTAACATAGATATTCCTAAATCCAACCAGACATGGGACGATATCATTCTTTCTTACAATTTCAAACAACTAATAAACCGTCCCACAAGGGTTACTGACACATCCTCAACTATAATTGATCATATATATGTTACTTGTCCAGATAATATTATTGAATGTTCTGTTCCTGTTTGTACACTTAGTGACCACTACCCGGTATGTTGTACATGGTCAAGAATTGGGTTTAAACCTCTTAAACATAAACATGTAAGTATCAAATTTAGGAATTTTAAAGCATTCAACCAAGATTTATTTTTGCAAGACTTAAGAAAAGCAGCCCTTGATCACGTTTACCAACTTCCTGACCCGGACGATGCATTAGCTTTCTGGACGAAGACAGTCTACAATGTGTTCGATAAACACGTGCCAATCAAAGAAGTTCGAGTCAAAAATCAACATAAATCCCCATGGGTCACTAGAGAAGTGCTGGAAATCATGAGAGAGCGAGATACAGCACACAAAAATAAAGACTTCATCAATTACCGCAGACTAAGGAATAAAGTTAAATATGACATTCGTAGGATAAAAAAAGATCATTTTAAAAATTTGATTGTAGATAATTCAAACAGTACAAATATATGGAAGGCTATTAACTTGCTAACCAATAAGAAACGCCCTACAGAATCAGCAATACCAAATTCTATAACATGCGATGAATTCAGTTGGTTCTTTCAATCAGAAATAGAGAATCTAAAGTCTTCAATACCAGACTCATCGTGTAATTTAAGTTCACTGGCATCATTCTGTGAGGAGAAGTGCACCAGAAATATTCCCGATGAGATTCCTTTAATGTCTGTTGCAGACGTTTATAAATATCTCTTGAACCTCAAATCAACAAACTCACACGGCCTAGATGGTATCAGTAATAGAATTCTTCGTTGTGCTGCACCAGTCATTAGTGAGTCCTTAACGTTCATATATAACCAGTGCCTGGCCAAAAACTACTTTCCATCTGCTTTTAAAATTGCTAAAGTGTTTCCGCTAATTAAAAATGGCTCAATCGATAATAGCGTTTTGGGTAATTATAGACCTATTTCCTTGTTATCGTCGCTATCAAAACCACTAGAAAAACACATTCATAAAATAACGTTACACCATTTAATTAACAACGATCTAATAATTAACAGTCAATCTGGGTTTCGACCTAAATATTCTTGCCATAGTGCTCTAACAAAAATGACCGATAACTGGCACTTAAACATCAACAACGGTAGAATTTGTGGAGCGGTGTTTGTAGACTTTAAAAAAACTTTTGATATGGTAGATCACGATATTTTAATTAGAAAACTAAAGCAAATGAAGACAAGCACCAACATGGTGAACATAATTACGTCATTTCTATCCGACAGGCAACAAGTCGTGTCCTTCAACAACTGTCTATCAAGACCCACACAGCTAAATATTGGTGTGCCTCAGGGCTCAATACTAGGTCCGCTGCTTTTTGCAGTTTATATTAATGATCTTCCTTTATATATCAATACAACTTGTGATCTATTTGCTGACGACTGTACTATATATACTAGTCAAGAAAACCGCAGTGAATTAGAGAATTCTTTACAAAAGGAACTTGATAATCTTACTAGATGGAGCAATGAAAACCGCATGCAAATTAACATCGGCAAAACCAAATCCATGCTAATAACGACCAGACAAAAACTACAGACACTAGCCATAACTGGATCACCGCTCGAACTCCGCATGGGCACGTTACCTATAGTTAATGTGACTGAACATAAAACACTAGGGCTTTTAATAGACAGCCATTTGAACTGGAGCTCTCATGTTCACGCTCTTACCAAGAAAATAGCACAAAAAGTTTACCAACTTGCTAAAATTCAGCACTTCCTGGACGAAAGCACACGAAAAATATTCTATACATGCTATATCCAATCACATCTCGATTACTGTTCCACAGTTTGGGATGGTTGCCCTAAATCTAATTTAAAACGACTATGTTCTCTACAAAACCGCGCTATTCGTCTGGTTTCTGGCATAAAGCACGTTGAAAGTAATAATTTGTACAGTCATCTAAGACTTCTACCACTACAAAAGCGCTTCCTTTTCAACAAAGCCAAATTAGTAAATAAAATTATATCTCAAAATACCCCAGAGTATCTTCTGCCGCTGATTCAATCTAATGCAATGAACAGCAAGCGCCTAAATTTGTTACATGTCTCAAAGCCTAGATTGGACCTATACAAAACATGTTTTGCCTATTCTGGTGCTCACTTATGGAATCATCTGCCTCCAGATCTGAAAACTCCAATGAGTCCCTACACATTTAACCGAAAACTCTTTCAATACTTAATCCATACCGACTATATGCCACCATAATTCATTTACTGGTATAATTGTTCAGTATAATTGTTCATTATAATTGTTCACTATATATGTGTGTGCGTGTGGGAGCGAGAGAGAGAGAGAGAGAGAGAGAGAGAGAGAGAGAGAGAGGGTGTCAGAGAGAGGGAGAGAGTGAATGCGTGTGTGCATGCGTGTGTGTGGAGAGAGTGATTGAGCGAGAAATGGTGGGGGAATGTGTCAGTGCATGCATTCGTACGTGTATGTGTGAGAGTGAGTGAGGGAGTGTGTGCGTGCGTGCATGCGTTCATGTGTACGTGTATGTGTGAGAGAGTGTGATTGAGAGAGTGAGTGTGTGTGTGTGTGTGTAGGATTGTGTGTTAGAGAGTGAGACAGTGGGAGAGTTGATGCGTTTGTGTGTGTGTGTGTGTGTGAGCGCGCGCATGCGTGTGAGTGTGTGTATATGAAAGAATACAGAGAGAGAGAGAGAGAGAGAGAGAGAGAGAGAGAGAGAGAGAGAGAGCTGAGCAGATGCATGTCATGTAACACGCATGTTATGTAACACGCGAATCCATATGTTTGTGTATTCTCATCTGTCATATTATAAGTTAAATACCATTTGATTTTATCATGTATAATCTAAACTTATGTTCATTACTGTAGTTTGAGTGAGAGAGTGAGTGAGTGTGAATGAGAGACAGAATGAGTGAGCGTGAGAGTGAATGAGTGAGCGTGAAAGTGAATGAGTGAGAGTGAATGAGTGAGCGTGAGAGTAAATGAGTGAGAGTGAATGAGTGAGCGGGAGAGTGAATGAGTGAGCGTGAGAGTGAATGAGTGAGCGGGAGAGTGAATGAGTGAGAGTGAATGAGTGAGCGGGAGAGTGAATGAGTGAGAGTAAATGAGTGAGCGTGAGGGTGAATGAGTGAGCGGGAGAGTGAATGAGTGAGCGTGAGATCGAATGAGTGAGCAGGAGAGTGAATGAGTGAGAGTGTCTGTGTGTGTGAGTGAATGAGTGAGAGTGAATGAGTGAGCGTGAGAGTGAATGAGTGAGCGTGAGAGTGAATGAGTGAGCGTGAGAGTGAATGAGTGAGCGGGAGAGTGAATGAGTGAGCGGGAGAGTGAATGAGTGAGCGGGAGAGTGAATGAGTGAGCGGGAGAGTGAATGAGTGAGCGGGAGAGTGAATGAGTGAGCGGGAGAGTGAATGAGTGAGCATGAGAGTGAGCGGGAGAGTAAATGATTGAGCGGGAGAGTGAATGAGTGAGCGTGAGAGTGAATGAGTGAGCGTGAGAGTGAATGAGTGAGCGTGAGAGTGAATTAGTGAGCGTGAGAGTGAATGAGTGAGAGTGAATGAGTGAGCGTGAGAGTGAATGAGTGAGCGTGATAGTGAATCAGTGAGCGTGAGAGTGAATCAGTGAGCGGGAGAGTGAGTGATTGAGCGTGAGAGTGAATGAGGGAGCGTGAGAGTAAATGAGTGAGTGTGAGAGTGAATGAGTGAGCGGCAGAGTGAATGATTGAGCGGGACAGTGAATGAGTGAGCGTGAGAGTGAATGAGTGAGCGTGAGAGTGAATGAGTGAGAGTGAATGATTGAACGGGAGAGTGAATGAGTGAGCGGGAGAGTGAATGAGTGAGCGGGAGAGTGAATGAGTGAGCGGGAGAGACAGAATGAGTGAGCGTGAGAGTGAATGAGTGAGCGGGAGAGTGAATGAGTGAGAGGGAGAATGAATGAGTGAGCGGGAGAGTGAATGAGTGAGCGTGAGAGTGAATGATTGAGCGTGAGAGTGAATAAGTGAGCGGGAGAGTGAATGAGTGAGCGGGAGAGTGAATGAGTGAGCGTGAGAGCGAATGAGTTAGCGTGAGAGTGAATGAGTGAGCGTGAGAGTGAATGGGTGAGCGGGAGAGTGAACTAGTGAGAGTGAGAGTGAATGAGAGAGAAAGAGAGAGAGTGTGTGTGTGTGAGCGTACGCATGCGTGTGAGTGTGTGTATATGAAAGAATACAGAGAGAGAGAGAGAGAGAGAGAGAGAGAGAGAGAGAGAGAGAGAGCTGAGCAGATGCATGTCATGTAACACGCATGTTATGTAACACGCGAATCCATATGTTTGTGTATTCTCATCTGTCATATTATAAGTTAAATACCATTTGATTTTATCATGTATAATCTAAACTTATGTTCATTACTGTAGTTTGAGTGAGAGAGTGAGTGAGTGTGAATGAGAGACAGAATGAGTGAGCGTGAGAGTGAATGAGTGAGCGTAAGAGTGAATGAGTGAGCGTGAGAGTGAATGAGTGAGCGTGAGAGTGAATGAGTGAGCGTGAGAGTGAATGAGTGAGCGGGAGAGTGAATGAGTGAGCGTGAGAGTGAATGAGTGAGCGGGAGAGTGAATAAGTGAGAGTGAATGAGTGAGCGGGAGAGTGAATGAGTGAGCGTGAGAGTGAATGACTGAGCGTAAGGGTGAATGAGTGAGCGGGAGAGTGAATGAGTGAGCGTGAGAGCGAATGAGTGAGCTGGAGAGTGAATGAGTGAGAGTGTCTGTGTGTGGGAGTGAATGAGTGTGAGTGAATGAGTGAGAGTGAATGAGTGAGCGTGAGAGTGAATGAGTGAGCGGGAGAGTAAATGAGTGAGCGGGAGAGTGAATGAGTGAGCGGAAGAGTGAATGAGTGAGCGGGAGAGTGAATGAGTGAGAGTGAATGAGTGAGCGGGAGAGTGAATGATTGAGCGGGAGAGTGAATGAATGAGCGTGAGAGTGAATGAGTGAGCGTGAGAGTGAATGAGTGAGCGTGAGAGTGATTGAGTGAGCGTGAGAGTGAATGAGTGAGAGTGAATGAGTGAGCGTGAGAAGGAATGAGTGAGCGTGAGAGTGAATGAGTGAGCGTGAGAGTGAATCAGTGAGCGGGAGAGTGAATGATTGAGCGTGAGAGTGAATGAGTGGGCGTGTGAGTAAATGAGTGAGAGTGAATGAGTGAGTGGCAGAGTGAATGAGTGAGCGGGACAGTGAATGAGTGAGCGTGAGAGTGAATGAGTGAGCGTGAGAGTGAATGAGTGAGAGTGAATGAGTGAGCGGGAGAGTGAATGATTGAGCGTGAGAGTGAATGAGTGGGCGTGTGAGTAAATGAGTGAGAGTGAATGAGTGAGTGGCAGAGTGAATGAGTGAGCGGGACAGTGAATGAGTGAGCGTGAGAGTGAATGAGTGAGCGTGAGAGTGAATGAGTGAGAGTGAATGAGTGAGCGGGAGAGTGAATGATTGAACGGGAGAGTGAATGAGTGAGCGTGAGAGTGAATGAGTGAGCGTGAGAGTGAATGAGTTAGCGGGAGAGTGAATGAGTGAGCGGGAGAGTGAATGAGTGAGCGGGAGAGTGAATGAGTGAACGGGAGAGTGAATGAGTGAGCGGGAGAGTGAATGAGTGGAAGTGTGTGTGTGTGAGTGAATGAGTGAGAGTGAGAGTGAATGAGAGAGAGAGAGAGTGGTGTGTGTGTGTGTGTGTGTGTATGTGTGTGTGTGTGTGTGTGTGTGTGTGTGTGTGGGACGCGCTGGCATCACTACTTTTACGTCACATACTTTTATGTACACATTTTTCTCCATGTATAGCCTTGTTTATGTTTACAACATTCATTTCACAATGTTTATTTTTCTTCCTATGTAAATGTATAATGCTCTTGATGAACGAAAAACGAGTGATTGGAAGGGCCGAATGTAAGACGGGCCTGCGCGCCCAATTTGTGACCCTAATAAAGTTGATTTGATTTGATTTGATTTTGATTTATCTCTCTATCTCTCTATCTCTCTCTATCTCTCTCTCTCTTTCTCTATCTCTATCTCTCTCTTTCTCTCTTGATTTGATCTTCATTTGTTTCTTGAAGGACTTGGTCACTGGCTTTTCTGTCTGTCCATGGTATTCTTCGCATTTTCCTCAGAAACCACATTTCCACATCCATCAGATGTTTTTCACCTTGTTTGCTCATTTCCATGCTTCAAATCCATACAAAAGTACAGGTTCTATGTAGCACTTCAACACTCTTTTTCTCGTTTCAATTGACGCGCGCGCAGACACACACACACACACACACACACACACACACACACACACACACACACACACACACACACACACACACGCACGCACGCACGCACGCACACACACACACACAAAGAGATATATATGCCAGTATACATAATTGTCCCATCCGTATTACTACGATATCTACCAGCTGTTGTTGATATATCCGTGTACAGCTATCAATACTGTGTCATCTGCATAACGCAAATTGTTTATATTATACCCCAACGCGTATTCCTGGCCTCTCTTTGACCTCTCTCATTATCACTTCGCTATAGAGAGAGAAGAGATCCGTTGCCAGCTCACATGACCTTTCGTCCTCTGTTCTTAGTTTTCTAAACCCCCCCCCCTCCTATCCCCCTTCCCATTCTTTCGTCTCACCATCACCCCAATTTTAACTGCTGCTACCTGTTTCCAATAAATATTTTTGTATTAGTCGATAATCTCTGCCATGAATGTTAATACCTCTCAACATTGTGATGATTTCATCATGTTTGACGTTATCAAATGCCTGGTGCAGTCTATAAAGCATATGTGTAGGAGGCCACTCTGTGTCTTAACTGATGCCTCTTTCAGTGTTCGTAATGTGTCAGTTGTATAGCCTTTACAGAATGTTGCAATAAATCCAAATATTTATTGGCTGCTTTGTATTTACTAGGCAATTTTACTTTCAGTAGCTTGCCATTACCTTCTGAAATGCCGACGTCTCGTACCACTGAATTCAATACACGGTGACCAGCTTTTATATCGCAGGCAGGTGCCTTGGACCCCTGGACTCTGTATGTCGGGGAAATGTGAACCCTGGACTCTGTATGTCCGGGAAATGTGAACCCTGGACTCTGTATGTCGGGGAAATGTGAACCCTGGACTCTGTATGTCGGGGAAATGTGAACCCTGGATTCTGTATGTCTGGGAAATGTGAACCCTGGACTCTGTATGTCGGGGAAATGTGAACCCTGGATTCTGTATGTCGGGGAAATGTGAACCCTGGACTGTGTATGTCGGGGAACCCTGGACTCTGTATGTCGGGGAACCCTGGACTCTGTATTTCGGGGAACCCTGGACTCCGTATGTCGGGAACCCTGGACTCTGTATTTCGGCGAACCCTGGACTCTGTATTTCGGCGAACCCTGGACTCTGTATGTCGGAGAAATGTGAACCCTGGACTCTGTATGTCGGGGAAGTGTGAAATCTGGACTCTGTATGTCGGAGAAATGTGAACCCTGGACTCTGTATGTCGGAGAAATGTGAACCCTGGACTCTGTATGTCGGGGAAGTGTGAAATCTGGACTCTGTATGTCGGAGAAATGTGAACCCTGGACTCTGTATGTCGGAGAAATGTGAACCCATGACTCTGTATGTCGGGGAAGTGTGAAATCTGGACTCTGTATGTCGGGGAAGTGTGAAATCTGGACTCTGTATGTCGGGGAAATGTGAACCCTGGACTCTGCATGTCGGGGAAGTGTGAAACTGCCCTTAACTACCCACTAAGTCCCAGTCGATGATTTGGTAATGTGCGTAAATTTCTTTATGTGTTCCTTGGGAGTCTCCGTGGCAGAGAGGTTGAGCTGTGTATCTCTCGCCCTGAAGGTCGGACTGCGTCATTCAAACCACAAGTCCAATGTTTCCAGAGAGAGACGGAGAGACCGAGCCGTCTGCGTTAAAGCCTCAGATTAGATTCACGCCAACCCTCCCGGCATTAGCACTTTAGATTTTACTACTTTTATTGTATTTTTTCA
>OY992882.1:3387098-3499598 GCA_963921405.1 Cepaea hortensis | reverse complement strand
TACTAAAATGTGTGAGATATATTAAGCGAGCCATAGAAATCGCTGTAGCGAGGCAGTTGTGGCAAAGCTTAGAATTAAATAGCTGCTGTACTTTTAGCAACGCTGTCTTATTGAATCAATTTAGTGTTTAAAAAAAAATGTAGGGCAGAAACTAGCGGGTGATGTATGGCTTTTCGCTGTGTATTCTGTAATTTGTATGCTGAAATATGATTTCGTTAAATTTCACGCGTTACTTTTGGTGAGGCTCTGCTTGTCATTAGGAGGTGGCGGGTTCGAATCCCAGCGTAGCTACCTTAGCTTTCAGTGTGTACAGTGTCTAGTGCAGTGGTTCTCAACGTTTTTTGGCCCGTGCCCCCCTTCACCATATTTTTAGAACGTCATCCCTCCCTTTCGTATTTCCTACCGAACCCCCCCCCCTCCCCCCGTCTCCGCCTCTACACAGTATACATAATAATGGAAGCTAAATGTAATAGCTCATACTAAAACAAGTCTAGACGTCCACATAAAACGTGATTTATGGGTCTACTTACTTTATAAAATGAATTTTAGAAGGATGAGACGTACAGAACCGTAAAGTATGAAGGGAAAAACAATATCAAGTAATCTGTTCTTATATTTACGCGATCTTGAAATAATCTTAACCCCCCCCCCCCCCCCCCCCGCCGGAAACCCTAAAATCCCCCTGGGGTGGGGGGGGGGGATTCCCCACCGGTAGAGAACCACAGTAAAAATGAGAAAGAAGACTGATAATCTACACAGGAAAATAATAGATGAATGTAATCAATCAATCAATCATGTGCATGCCGGAAAGCGTTGGCGGTCATGACTCGCCATTTCACTCGATCACCGGTGTCGTGGATCAGCTCAGTGTTCCTGTCTCGTCCATGCCATGTGACCAAGCCATCCAGGTATTTTCCTCTCGGTCTTCCTCTTGGTCTGTTCCCTTCGATCTTGCCAGTTGTCACTAAGTTCCCCAATCCATTTCTTCTCATAACATGTCCAAAAATTTTTGACTGTCTACGTCTAATTTCTCTAATCAGTTTACGATGTTCATTTGTCTCCTGTAGTACTTGGTCATTGGTTTTTCTGTCTGACCATGGTATTCTTTGCATTTTCCTTAGAAACCACATTTCTGCAGCCATCAGATGCTTTTCAGCTTGACTGCTCATTGTCCAAGTTTCACATCCATACAAAAGAACAGGCTCTATGTACCCCCTCAACACTCGTTTTCTTGTTTCAATTGACATCTTTTTATTGGTCAGAATGTTTTTCATCTTGCTGAAAGGCTACTTTCGCCATGGCGATTCTTGTTCTAATCTCTTCAAGGCATCTCCCATCAGATGTTATGACTGTTCCAAGATAATTGTACCGATTCACTTGTTGAAGAATATTTCCATTTACTTGTATATTACATTGTGGCACTTCTTTCTTCCTAGTGACGACCATAACCTGAGTCTTTTTACAGTTTAATTCTAACCCCAGTTGCTCACTGTGTACAACAACCGCATCTACTAATTGTTGCAGGTCCTGCGCATTGTCTGCAATTAATACTGTATCATCTGCATATCTAATGTTACTGATGTTTCGTCCTCCAATGCTGATTCCATTTATATCTTCTACGTTTCTGAAAATATTTTCACTGTATAGGAAAAAAAGATCTGGAGACATCACACATCCCTGCCTAACACCTCTCTTAATTGGCTGATACTGTCCCACTTCATTATCAATCCTTATTGCAGCTTGTTGTTTCCAATATATGTTTTTTATAAATCTAATGTCTTTCCCATCAATTTGTAGATCTGCAAGCATATCCACCATGCTGACATGTCTAACTCTATCAAAAGCCTTTTTATAGTCAATAAAGCAAAGATGTATATCCTTGTTTACTTCTATAGCACGTTCAATAACTGTTCGCAGCATATACACAGCATTTACTGTGCCCTTTCCTTCTACAAACCCGCATTGTTCTTCCCCTATTTCAGGTTGTATCTTCTTCCTCACTCTTTGCATGATAATTCTTAGCAAAATCTTTGTGATGTGACTCATTATACTAATTGTTCTATGTTGATCACATTCCAAGGTTCCTGATTTCTTTGGGATTGCAATAAATACAGAGTTACATAATTCAGGAGGTATATCTCCAGTATCATATAATGTGTTCAGCAGTCTAGTGACTTGCTCTAGTCCAAATTCTTCTAAAGCTTTAATCATTTCTGTTGTGATGTTATCTGCACCGGGGGCCTTGCCAGCTTTCATATACTTAAGAACATTTCGAACCTCCATCTCCAAAATTGGCGGTCCTTCATTATTAAATCTAATATCATACTGTTCGTCTCAGTTATCATCATAAAGGTGTTTCACATAATCTGTCCATACATGTAGAATTTGGTCTTTTTCTATTAAGATTTTGCCATCTTCAGTTTTTAGACACCCTGTTGATGTACTTGTTCTTTTATTAGTAAGTTCCTGAATTCTTTTGTGCACTAATTTGGTATTTTGACTGTTGTGTTGGTTTTCAATTTCTAAGCAATTTTCCCCAATCCATGCTTCTTTTGCCTCCTTACATAATATTCTGACGTGTCTGTGAATTTCTTCATATTTGACAGAATTATTTTTGTTGAGTCTTCTTGTTTCCATGAGGTGTAAAATTTCTTCAGTCATCCATTTCTTTCGGCCCACCTTCTTTAATTTTGGAATAGTTGTTTCTGCAGCCACATTGATTGAATTCTTCAACGTTTCCCATTGATCATCCACATCCTGGAATAGGATCTCTAGATCAGACAAAATTTCAAATCTGTTCTGTACTTCTATGTTGAATTTGTTTTGTTTTTCCTTGTCATTACTCAATGTACACAAATCATATTTAGTGTTTCCTGTTATATACTTGACTTTCTTCAACTTTATCCTCAATGTTCCTGTGAGTAATCTGTGGTCACTATAACAATCAGCACTGGGAACTGTTTTTGCTACTGTTAGCGCGTTTCTAAATCTTCTGCTAATGAGAATGTAGTCAATCTGGTTTCTAATCCTGCTATCAGGACTCCTCCATGTCCATAATCTTCTAGGGTGTTGCTTGAACCAGGTGTTTCCTACACTCATTTCCTGTTCTTTTGCCCACTCTACGAGTCTGTATCCTCTTTCATTTCTCTCTCCTAAACCATAGGTTCCTACTGTGTATCTATCCCCTTGATTTCCTACTTTTGCATTGCAGTCCCCTATTATCATGTTTAGCCTATTTCTGAATTTTTTACATTTCTTTAAGGCAGACTCTATGTCATTATAAAATTCTTCTACACTATCTTCACTGGATTCTCCTGTTGGGGCATATACTTGAATAATATTTATGCTAAAAGGTCTGCCACTTAATTTAACTAGTAGAACTCTGTCCGACACGGCCCAATATCCTTGAACAGATTTTGATGTTTTCCGGTCCAAAATAATTGCCACTCCCCTATGACGATCTTCACCTCCAGAATAAATAATCTTGAAATCTTCCTCTATCTTGATGCCTGCTCCTGTCCATCTCGTTTCGCACATACCTAAAATATAAATTTTTTCCCTTTGAATTTCTTGTTTTATGTTCTCTAATTTTTCGTCGTCGTTTAACGTCCTAACGTTCCAAGTTGCTAATTTTAACGTCTCTGTCCTTGTCTTGCGATGATCAGTCTTTAAGCGAATCATGATATACTAGGCACTTTTAAAGAGGTAGTTTGCCGTTGCTTTCCTCTATGGCAGTGACCTTACTGGTCGGAGACCGCAGCCATTGACTCAAGAAAAGTTCCTCTGCCTGCCGTCGTGAAACTCGAGGCCATGACCCACAAATATCTGTCGGCTGCTCTCAAAATTTCATCCACCACCTGCCTTCCGTGGCTTCTTTTGAAAACTTCCAATCAAAGAACACAAAATAACATCACATAATCCACAGGAAAACACTATTCACAGGAAATCCATAGGAAATCACACGAAATCCATAGGAAAACACTAAATAGTGTCCCTCCGAAAAGTAACGTTTCATTTTGTCGCCATTGTACCGGAAGTATCGGATGAATGTAAAACAGGCAAAATTTTTTTTATTTAAACGTGCAATGCTACAAAGCTTAAATCGATCTATTAATGTTGCAAACACTCTATGACAGGTACAGCAACCCGGTAGGGAATTTACTTGATCATAGAAAAATAATGCTCATAAATCATGAAAGAAATTGGAGGAAAGGCGATAGTCACATGCGCTGGAACTTTAATAACCCCTCCCCACGCCGCTTAACGGTATAAGTGGAAGCAACAACTTAAACATAGAAGCCATAAACAATATGTTGCACGATTTATTGTCTGGCATATTTCGCTGAATCTCGTCAGGTACATACTGTAGAGTTATAGAGCATATGAAGTGAATAAATGAATAATACTTCAGTTTAAACAATTTAAAATTGCAGCATGCGTCTCAAGAGATGAAACGAAATATACCAGGCAATAAATCGTGCAACATATTGTTTGGGACTCAGCCTACAGAAAGAGATGACAGGGGGACAGTCTACAGCAAGAGATGACAGGGGGACAGTCTACAGCAAGAGATGACAGGGGGACATCCTACAGCAAGAGATGACAGGGGGACATCCTACAGCAAGAGATGACAGGGGGACATCCTACAGCAAGAGATGACAGGGGGACATCCTACAGCAAGAGATGACAGGGGGACATCCTACAGCAAGAGATGACAGGGGGACATCCTACAGCAAGAGATGACAGGGGGACATCCTACAGCAAGAGATGACAGGGGGACATCCTACAGCAAGAGATGACAGGGGGACATCCTACAGCAAGAGATGACAGGGGGACATCCTACAGCAAGAGATGACAGGGGGACATCCTACAGCAAGAGGTGACAGGGGGACATCCTACAGCAAGAGATGACAGGGGGACATCCTACAGCAAGAGATGACAGGGGGACATCCTACAGCAAGAGATGACAGGGGGACAGTCTACAGCAAGAGATGACAGGGGGACATCCTACAGCAAGAGATGACAGGGGGACATCCTACAGCAAGAGATGACAGGGGGACATCCTACAGCAAGAGATGACAGGGGGACATCCTACAGCAAGAGGTGACAGGGGGACATCCTACAGCAAGAGATGACAGGGGGACATCCTACAGCAAGAGATGACAGGGGGACATCCTACAGCAAGAGATGACAGGGGGACATCCTACAGCAAGAGATGACAGGGGGACAGTCTACAGCAAGAGATGCCAGGGGGACATCCTACAACAAGAGATGACAGGGGGACATCCTACAACAAGAGATGACAGGGGGACATCCTACAGCAAGAGATGACAGGGGAACAGTCTACAGCAAGAGATGACAGGGGGACAGTCTACAGCAAGAGATGACAGGGGGACAGTCTACAGCAAGAGATGACAGGGGGACATCCTACAGCAAGAGATGACAGGGGAACAGTCTACAGCAAGAGATGACAGGGGGACAGTCTACAGCAAGAGATGACAGGGGGACAGTCTACAGCAAGAGATGACAGGGGGACATCCTACAGCAAGAGATGACAGGGGGACATCCTACAGCAAGAGGTGACAGGGGGACATCCTACAGCAAGAGATGACAGGGGGACATCCTACAGCAAGAGATGACAGGGGGACATCCTACAGCAAGAGATGACAGGGGGACAGTCTACAGCAAGAGATGACAGGGGGACAGTCTACAGCAAGAGATGACAGGGGGACATCCTACAGCAAGAGATGACAGGGGGACATCCTACAGCAAGAGATGACAGGGGGACATCCTACAGCAAGAGATGACAGGGGGACATCCTACAGCAAGAGGTGAAAGGGGGACATCCTACAGCAAGAGATGAAAGGGGGACATCCTACAGCAAGAGATGAAAGGGGGACATCCTACAGCAAGAGATGAAAGGGGGACAGTCTACAGCAAGAGATGAAAGGGGGACATCCTACAGCAAGAGATGAAAGGGGGACATCCTACAGCAAGAGATGACAGGGGGACATCCTACAGCAAGAGATGACAGGGGGACAGTCTACAGCAAGAGATGACAGGGGGACATCCTACAGCAAGAGATGAAAGGGGGACAGTCTACAGCAAGAGATGAAAGGGGGACATCCTACAGCAAGAGATGAAAGGGGGACATCCTACAGCAAGAGATGAAAGGGGGACATCCTACAGCAAGAGATGACAGGGGGACATCCTACAGCAAGAGATGACAGGGGGACAGTCTACAGCAAGAGATGACAGGGGGACATCCTACAGCAAGAGATGACAGGGGGACATCCTACAGCAAGAGGTGACAGGGGGACATCCTACAGCAAGAGATGACAGGGGGACATCCTACAGCAAGAGATGACAGGGGGACATCCTACAGCAAGAGATGACAGGGGGACAGTCTACAGCAAGAGATGACAGGGGGACATCCTACAGCAAGAGATGACAGGGGGACATCCTACAGCAAGAGATGACAGGGGGACATCCTACAGCAAGAGATGACAGGGGGACATCCTACAGCAAGAGGTGACAGGGGGACATCCTACAGCAAGAGATGACAGGGGGACATCCTACAGCAAGAGATGACAGGGGGACATCCTACAGCAAGAGATGACAGGGGGACATCCTACAGCAAGAGATGACAGGGGGACAGTCTACAGCAAGAGATGCCAGGGGGACATCCTACAACAAGAGATGACAGGGGGACATCCTACAACAAGAGATGACAGGGGGACATCCTACAGCAAGAGATGACAGGGGGACATCCTACAGCAAGAGATGACAGGGGGACAGTCTACAGCAAGAGATGCCAGGGGGACATCGTACAACAAGAGATGACAGGGGGACATCCTACAACAAGAGATGACAGGGGGACAGTCTACAGCAAGAGATGCCAGGGGGACATCCTACAGCAAGAGATGACAGGGGGACATCCTACAGCAAGAGATGACAGGGGGACATCCTACAGCAAGAGATGACAGGGGGACATCCTACAGCAAGAGATGACAGGGGGACAGTCTACAGCAAGAGATGCCAGGGGGACATCCTACAACAAGAGATGACAGGGGGACATCCTACAGCAAGAGATGACAGGGGGACATTCTACAGCAAGAGATGACAGGGGGACATCCTACAGCAAGAGATGACAGGGGGACAGTCTACAGCAAGAGATGACAGGGGGACATCCTACAACAAGAGATGACAGGGGGACATCCTACAGCAAGAGATGACAGGGGGACAGTCTACAGCAAGAGATGACAGGGGGACATCCTACAACAAGAGATGACAGGGGGACATCCTACAGCAAGAGATGACAGGGGGACATCCTACAGCAAGAGATGACAGGGGGACAGTCTACAGCAAGAGATGACAGGGGGACAGTCTACAGCAAGAGATGACAGGGGGACAGTCTACAGCAAGAGATGACAGGGGAACAGTCTACAGCAAGAGATGACAGGGGGACATCCTACAGCAAGAGATGACAGGGGAACAGTCTACAGCAAGAGATGACAGGGGGACAGTCTACAGCAAGAGATGACAGGGGGACAGTCTACAGCAAGAGATGACAGGGGGACAGTCTAAAGCAAGAGATGACAGGGGGACATCCTACAGCAAGAGATGATAGGGGGACAGTCTACAGCAAGAGATGATAGGGGGACAGTCTACAGCAAGAGATGATAGGGGGACAGTCTACAGCAAGAGATGATAGGGGGACAGTCTACAGCAAGAGATGATAGGGGGACAGTCTACAGCAAGAGATGATAGGGGGACAGTCTACAGCAAGAGATGACAGGGGGACATCCTACAGCAAGAGATGACAGGGGGACAGTCTACAGCAAGAGATGACAGGGGGACAGTCTACAGCAAGAGATGACAGGGGGACAGTCTACAGCAAGAGATGACAGGGGGACAGTCTACAGCAAGAGATGACAGGGGGACATCCTACAGCAAGAGATGACAGGGACACTCATCCTACAGCAAGAGATGACAGGGGGACAGTCTACAGCAAGAGATGACAGGGGGACATCCTACAGCAAGAGATGACAGGGGGACAGTCTACAGCAAGAGATGACAGGGGGACAGTCTACAGCAAGAGATGACAGGGGGACAGTCTACAGCAAGAGATGACAGGGGGACAGTCTACAGCAAGAGATGACAGGGGGACAGTCTACAGCAAGAGATGACAGGGGGACAGTCTACAGCAAGAGATGACAGGGGGACATCCTACAGCAAGAGATGACAGGGACACTCATCCTACAGCAAGAGATGACAGGGGGACAGTCTACAGCAAGAGATGACAGGGGGACATCCTACAGCAAGAGATGACAGGGGGACAGTCTACAGCAAGAGATGACAGGGGGACAGTCTACAGCAAGAGATGACAGGGGGACATCCTACAGCAAGAGATGACAGGGACACTCATCCTACAGCAAGAGATGACAGGGGGACAGTCTACAGCAAGAGATGACAGGGGGACAGTCTACAGCAAGAGATGACAGGGGGACATCCTACAGCAAGAGATGACAGGTGAACATCCTACAGCAAGAGATGTCAGGGACACTCAGCCTACAGCAAGAGACATCCTACAGCAAGAGATGACAGGGGGACATCCTACAGCAAGAGATGTCAGGGACACTCAGCCTACAGCAAGAGACATCCTACAGCAAGAGATGACAGGGGGACAGCCTACAGCAAGAGATGACAGGGGGACATCCTACAGCAAGAGATGACAGGGGGACATCCTACAGCAAGAGATGACAGGGGGACAGCCTACAGCAAGAGATGACAGGGGGACATCCTACAGCAAGAGATGACAGGGGGACATCCTACAGCAAGAGATGACAGGGGGATAGTCTACAGCAAGAGATGACAGGGGGACATCCTACAGCAAGAGATGACAGGGGGATAGTCTACAGCAAGAGATGACAGGGGGACATCCTACAGCAAGAGATGACAGGGGGATAGTCTACAGCAAGAGATGTCAGGGACACTCAGCCTACAGCAAGAGACATCCTACAGCAAGAGATGACAGGGGGACAGCCTACAGCAAGAGACATCCTACAGCAAGAGATGACAGGGGGACAGTCTACAGCAAGAGATGACAGGGAGAAATCCTACAGCAAGAGATGAAAGGGGGACATCCTTCAGCAAGAGATGTCAGGGACACTCAGCCTACAGCAAGAGATGTCAGGGACACTCAGCCTACAGCAAGAGATGACAGGGGGACATCCTACAGCAAGAGATGACAGGGGGACATCCTACAGCAAGAGATGACAGGGGGACATCCTACAGCAAGAGATGAAAGGGGGACATCCTTCAGCAAGAGATGACAGGGGGACATCCTACAGCAAGAGATGACAGGGGGACATCCTACAGCAAGAGATGACAGGGGGACATCCTTCAGCAAGAGATGACAGGGGGACATCCTACAGCAAGAGATGACAGGGGGACAGTCTACAGCAAGAGATGACAGGGGGACATCCTACAGCAAGAGATGACAGGGGGACAGTCTACAGCAAGAGATGACAGGGGGACATCCTACAGCAAGAGATGACAGGGGGACAGTCTACAGCAAGAGATGACAGGGGGACATCCTACAGCAAGAGATGACAGGGGGACATCCTTCAGCAAGAGATGACAGGGGGACATCCTACAGCAAGAGATGACAGGGGGACATCCTACAGCAAGAGATGACAGGGGGACATCCTTCAGCAAGAGATGACAGGGGGACATCCTACAGCAAGAGATGACAGGGGGACATCCTACAGCAAGAGATGACAGGGGGACATCCTACAGCAAGAGATGACAGGGGGACATCCTACAGCAAGAGATGACAGGGGGACATCCTACAGCAAGAGATGACAGGGGGACATCCTACAGCAAGAGATGACAGGGGGACATCCTACAGCAAGAGATGACAGGGGGACATCCTACAGCAAGAGATGACAGGGGGACATCCTACAGCAAGAGATGACAGGGGGACAGTCTACAGCAAGAGATGACAGGGGGACATCCTACAGCAAGAGATGATAGGGGGACAGTCTACAGCAAGAGATGACAGGGGGACAGTCTACAGCAAGAGATGACAGGGGGACATCCTACAGCAAGAGATGACAGGGGGACAGTCTACAGCAAGAGATGACAGGGGGACATCCTACAGCAAGAGATGACAGGGAGACATCCTACAGCAAGAGATGACAGGGGGACAGTCTACAGCAAGAGATGACAGGGGGACATCCTACAGCAAGAGATGACAGGGAGACATCCTACAGCAAGAGATGACAGGGAGACATCCTACAACAAGAGATGACAGGGGGACAGTCTACAGCAAGAGATGACAGGGGGACATCCTACAGCAAGAGATGACAGGGGGACAGTCTACAGCAAGAGATGACAGGGAGACATCCTACAGCAAGAGATGACAGGGGGACATCCTACAGCAAGAGATGACAGGGGGACATCCTACAGCAAGAGATGACAGGGGGACAGTCTACAGCAAGAGGTGACAGGGGGACAGTCTACAGCAAGAGATGACAGGGGGACATCCTACAGCAAGAGATGACAGGGGGACATCCTACAGCAAGAGATGACAGGGGGACATCCTACAGCAAGAGATGACAGGGGGACAGTCTACAGCAAGAGATGACAGGGGGACATCCTACAGCAAGAGATGACAGGGGGACAGTCTACAGCAAGAGATGACAGGGGGACATCCTACAGCAAGAGATGACAGGGAGACATCCTACAGCAAGAGATGACAGGGGGACATCCTACAGCAAGAGATGACAGGGGGACATCCTACAGCAAGAGATGACAGGGGGACATCCTACAGCAAGAGATGACAGGGGGACATCCTACAGCAAGAGATGACAGGGAGACATCCTACAGCAAGAGATGACAGGGGGACATCCTACAGCAAGAGATGACAGGGGGACATCCTACAGCAAGAGATGACAGGGGGACATCCTACAGCAAGAGATGACAGGGGGACATCCTACAGCAAGAGATGACAGGGAGACATCCTACAGCAAGAGATGACAGGGGGACATCCTACAGCAAGAGATGACAGGGGGACATCCTACAGCAAGAGATGACAGGGGGACATCCTACAGCAAGAGATGACAGGGGGACAGTCTACAGCAAGAGATGACAGGGGGACAGTCTACAGCAAGAGATGACAGGGGGACATCCTACAGCAAGAGATGACAGGGACACTCATCCTACAGCAAGAGATGACAGGGGGACAGTCTACAGCAAGAGATGACAGGGGGACAGTCTACAGCAAGAGATGACAGGGGGACAGTCTACAGCAAGAGATGACAGGGGGACAGTCTACAGCAAGAGATGACAGGGGGACAGTCTACAGCAAGAGATGACAGGGGGACAGTCTACAGCAAGAGATGACAGGGGGACAGTCTACAGCAAGAGATGACAGGGGGACATCCTACAGCAAGAGATGACAGGGAGACATCCTACAGCAAGAGATGACAGGGAGACATCCTACAGCAAGAGATGACAGGGGGACAGTCTACAGCAAGAGATGACAGGGGGACAGTCTACAGCAAGAGATGACAGGGGGACAGTCTACAGCAAGAGATGACAGGGGGACAGTCTACAGCAAGAGATGACAGGGGGACAGTCTACAGCAAGAGATGACAGGGGGACAGTCTACAGCAAGAGATGACAGGGGGACAGTCTACAGCAAGAGATGACAGGGGGACAGTCTACAGCAAGAGATGACAGGGGGACATCCTACAGCAAGAGATGACAGGGAGACATCCTACAGCAAGAGATGACAGGGGGACATCCTACAGCAAGAGATGACAGGGGGACATCCTACAGCAAGAGATGACAGGGGGACAGTCTACAGCAAGAGATGACAGGGGGACAGTCTACAGCAAGAGATGACAGGGGGACAGCCTACAGCAAGAGATGACAGGGACACTCAGCCTACAGCAAGAGGTGACAGGGGGACAGTCTACAGCAAGAGATGACAGGGGGACAGTCTACAGCAAGAGATGACAGGGACACTCAGCCTACAGCAAGAGATGACAGGGGGACAGTCTACAGCAAGAGATGACAGGGACACTCAGCCTACAGCAAGAGGTGACAGGGGGACAGTCTACAGCAAGAGATGACAGGGGGACAGCCTACAGCAAGAGATGACAGGGGGACAGTCTACAGCAAGAGATGACAGGGACACTCAGCCTACAGCAAGAGATGACAGGGGGACAGTCTACAGCAAGAGATGACAGGGGGACAGCCTACAGCAAGAGATGACAGGGGGACAGTCTACAGCAAGAGATGACAGGGGGACAGCCTACAGCAAGAGATGACAGGGGGACAGTCTACAGCAAGAGATGACAGGGGGACAGTCTACAGCAAGAGATGACAGGGGGACAGTCTACAGCAAGAGATGACAGGGGGACAGTCTACAGCAAGAGATGACAGGGGGACAGCCTACAGCAAGAGATGACAGGGGGACAGTCTACAGCAAGAGATGACAGGGGGACAGTCTACAGCAAGAGATGTCAGGGACACTCAGCCTACAGCAAGAGATGACAGGGGGACAGCCTACAGCAAGAGATGACAGGGACACTCAGCCTACAGCAAGAGATGACAGGGGGACAGTCTACAGCAAGAGATGACAGGGGGACAGTCTACAGCAAGAGATGACAGGGGGACAGCCTACAGCAAGAGATGACAGGGGGACAGCCTACAGCAAGAGATGACAGGGGGACATCCTACAGCAAGAGATGTCAGGGACACTCAGCCTACAGCAAGAGATGACAGGGGAACAGTCTACAGCAAGAGATGACAGGGGGACAGTCTACAGCAAGAGATGACAGGGACACTCAGCCTACAGCATAAGATGACAGGGGGACATCCTACAGCAAGAGATGACAGGGGGACAGTCTACAGCAAGAGATGACAGGGGGACATCCTACAGCAAGAGATGTCAGGGACACTCAGCCTACAGAAAGAGATGACAGGGGGACAGTCTACAGCAAGAGATGACAGGGGGACAGTCTACAGCAAGAGATGACAGGGACACTCAGCCTACAGCAAGAGATGTCAGGGACACTCAGCCTACAGCAAGAGATGACAGGGGGACAGTCTACAGCAAGAGATGACAGGGGGACATCCTACAGCAAGAGATGTCAGGGACACTCAGCCTACAGCAAGAGATGACAGGGGGACAGTCTACAGCAAGAGATGACAGGGGGACAGTCTACAGCAAGAGATGACAGGGGGACATCCTACAGCAAGAGATGTCAGGGACACTCAGCCTACAGCAAGAGATGACAGGGGGACAGTCTACAGCAAGAGATGACAGGGGGACATCCTACAGCAAGAGATGACAGGGGGACAGTCTACAGCAAGAGATGACAGGGGAACAGTCTACAGCAAGAGATGACAGGGGGACAGTCTACAGCAAGAGATGACAGGGGAACAGTCTACAGCAAGAGATGACAGGGGGACAGTCTACAGCAAGAGATGACAGGGGAACAGTCTACAGCAAGAGATGACAGGGGGACAGTCTACAGCAAGAGATGACAGGGGGACATCCTACAGCAAGAGATGATAGGGGGACAGTCTACAGCAAGAGATGATAGGGGGACAGTCTACAGCAAGAGATGTCAGGGACACTCAGCCTACAGCAAGAGATGACAGGGGGACAGTCTACAGCAAGAGATGATAGGGGGACAGTCTACAGCAAGAGATGATAGGGGGACAGTCTACAGCAAGAGATGTCAGGGACACTCAGCCTACAGCAAGAGATGACAGGGGGACAGTCTACAGCAAGAGATGATAGGGGGACAGTCTACAGCAAGAGATGATAGGGGGACAGTCTACAGCAAGAGATGATAGGGGGACAGTCTACAGCAAGAGATGATAGGGGGACAGTCTACAGCAAGAGATGATAGGGGGACAGTCTACAGCAAGAGATGTCAGGGACACTCAGCCTACAGCAAGAGATGACAGGGGGACAGTCTACAGCAAGAGATGATAGGGGGACAGTCTACAGCAAGAGATGATAGGGGGACAGTCTACAGCAAGAGATGATAGGGGGACAGTCTACAGCAAGAGATGATAGGGGGACAGTCTACAGCAAGAGATGATAGGGGGACAGTCTACAGCAAGAGATGACAGGGGGACAGTCTACAGCAAGAGATGACAGGGGGACATCCTACAGCAAGAGATGACAGGGGGACATCCTACAGCAAGAGATGATAGGGGGACAGTCTACAGCAAGAGATGATAGGGGGACATCCTACAGCAAGAGATGATAGGGGGACAGTCTACAGCAAGAGATGATAGGGGGACAGTCTACAGCAAGAGATGATAGGGGGACATCCTACAGCAAGAGATGACAGGGGGACAGTCTACAGCAAGAGATGACAGGGACACTCAGCCTACAGCAAGAGATGATAGGGGGACAGTCTACAGCAAGAGATGATAGGGGGACAGTCTACAGCAAGAGATGACAGGGGGACAGTCTACAGCAAGAGATGATAGGGGGACATCCTACAGCAAGAGATGATAGGGGGACAGTCTACAGCAAGAGATGACAGGGGGACATCCTACAGCAAGAGATGACAGGGGGACATCCTACAGCAAGAGATGACAGGGGGACATCCTACAGCAAGAGATGATAGGGGGACAGTCTACAGCAAGAGATGACAGGGGGACAGTCTACAGCAAGAGATGACAGGGGGACAGTCTACAGCAAGAGATGATAGGGGGACAGTCTACAGCAAGAGATGACAGGGGGACAGTCTACAGCAAGAGATGACAGGGGGACAGTCTACAGCAAGAGATGACAGGGGGACAGTCTACAGCAAGAGATGACAGGGGGACATCCTACAGCAAGAGATGACAGGGGGACATCCTACAGCAAGAGATGACAGGGGGACATCCTACAGCAAGAGATGACAGGGGGACATCCTACAGCAAGAGATGACAGGGGGACAGTCTACAGCAAGAGATGACAGGAAGACAGTCTACAGCAAGAGATGACAGGGGGACATCCTACAGCAAGAGATGATAGGGGGACATCCTACAGCAAGAGATGACAGGGGGACATCCTACAGCAAGAGATGATAGGGGGACATCCTACAGCAAGAGATGACAGGGGGACATCCTACAGCAAGAGATGACAGGGGGACATCCTACAGCAAGAGATGACAGGGGGACATCCTACAGCAAGAGATGACAGGGGGACATCCTACAGCAAGAGATGACAGGGGGACATCCTACAGCAAGAGATGACAGGGGGACAGTCTACAGCAAGAGATGACAGGGGGACAGTCTACAGCAAGAGATGACAGGGGGACATCCTACAGCAAGAGATGACAGGGGGACATCCTACAGCAAGAGATGACAGGGGGACAGTCTACAGCAAGAGATGACAGGAAGACAGTCTACAGCAAGAGATGACAGGGGGACATCCTACAGCAAGAGATGACAGGGGGACATCCTACAGCAAGAGATGACAGGGGGACAGTCTACAGCAAGAGATGACAGGAAGACAGTCTACAGCAAGAGATGATAGGGGGACATCCTACAGCAAGAGATGACAGGGGGACATCCTACAGCAAGAGATGACAGGGGGACATCCTTCAGCAAGAGATGTCAGGGGGACAGTCTACAGCAAGAGATGACAGGGGGACATCCTACAGCAAGAGATGATAGGGGGACATCCTACAGCAAGAGATGACAGGGGGACATCCTACAGCAAGAGATGACAGGGGGACATCCTACAGCAAGAGATGATAGGGGGACATCCTACAGCAAGAGATGACAGGGGGACATCCTACAGCAAGAGATGACAGGGGGACATCCTACAGCAAGAGATGACAGGGGGACAGTCTACAGCAAGAGATGACAGGAAGACAGTCTACAGCAAGAGATGACAGGGGGACATCCTACAGCAAGAGATGACAGGGGGACAGTCTACAGCAAGAGATGACAGGGGGACATCCTACAGCAAGAGATGTCAGGGGGATAGTCTACAGCAAGAGATGACAGGGACACTCAGCCTACAACAAGAGATGACAGGGGGACAGTCTACAGCAAGAGATGTCAGGGACACTCAGCCTACAGCAAGAGATGACAGGGGGACAGTCTACAGCAAGAGATGACAGGGACACTCAGCCTACAACAAGAGATGATAGGGGGACAGTCTACAGCAAGAGATGACAGGGACACTCAGCCTACAGCAAGAGATGACAGGGGGACAGTCTACAGCAAGAGATGATAGGGGGACAGTCTACAGCAAGAGATGACAGGGGGACAGTCTACAGCAAGAGATGATAGGGGGACAGTCTACAGCAAGAGATGATAGGGGGACAGTCTACAGCAAGAGATGACAGGGGGACAGTCTACAGCAAGAGATGACAGGGGGACAGTCTACAGCAAGAGATGACAGGGGGACAGTCTACAGCAAGAGATGACAGGGGGACAGTCTACAGCAAGAGATGATAGGGGGACAGTCTACAGCAAGAGATGATAGGGGGACAGTCTACAGCAAGAGATGATAGGGGGACAGTCTACAGCAAGAGATGATAGGGGGACAGTCTACAGCAAGAGATGACAGGGGGACAGTCTACAGCAAGAGATGACAGGGGGACAGTCTACAGCAAGAGATGACAGGGGGACATCCTACAGCAAGAGATGATAGGGGGACAGTCTACAGCAAGAGATGACAGGGGGACAGTCTACAGCAAGAGATGACAGGGGGACATCCTACAGCAAGAGATGATAGGGGGACAGTCTACAGCAAGAGATGACAGGGGGACATCCTACAGCAAGAGATGATAGGGGGACAGTCTACAGCAAGAGATGACAGGGGGACAGTCTACAGCAAGAGATGACAGGGGGACAGTCTACAGCAAGAGATGACAGGGGGACATCCTACAGCAAGAGATGTCAGGGGGATAGTCTACAGCAAGAGATGACAGGGACACTCAGCCTACAACAAGAGATGACAGGGGGACAGTCTACAGCAAGAGATGTCAGGGGGATAGTCTACAGCAAGAGATGACAGGGACACTCAGCCTACAACAAGAGATGACAGGGGGACAGTCTACAGCAAGAGATGACAGGGACACTCAGCCTACAGAAAGAGATGACAGGGGGACAGTCTACAGCAAGAGATGACAGGGGGACAGTCTACAACAAGAGATGACAGGGGGACAGTCTACAGCAAGAGATGACAGGGACACTCAGCCTACAGCAAGAGATGACAGGGGGACAGTCTACAGCAAGAGATGACAGGGGGACAGTCTACAGCAAGAGATGACAGGGGGACAGTCTACAGCAAGAGATGACAGGGGGACATTCTACAGCAAGAGATGACAGGGGGACAGTCTACAGCAAGAGATGACAGGGGGACAGTCTACAGCAAGAGATGACAGGGGGACAGTCTACAGCAAGAGATGACAGGGGGACAGTCTACAGCAAGAGATGACAGGGGGACATCCTACAGCAAGAGATGACAGGGACACTCAGCCTACAACAAGAGATGACAGGGGGACAGTCTACAGCAAGAGATGATAGGGGGACAGTCTACAGCAAGAGATGACAGGGGGACAGTCTACAGCAAGAGATGACAGGGGGACAGTCTACAGCAAGAGATGACAGGGGGACAGTCTACAGCAAGAGATGACAGGGGGACAGTCTACAGCAAGAGATGATAGGGGGACAGTCTACAGCAAGAGATGACAGGGGGACAGTCTACAGCAAGAGATGATAGGGGGACAGTCTACAGCAAGAGATGACAGGGGGACAGTCTACAGCAAGAGATGACAGGGGGACAGTCTACAGCAAGAGATGATAGGGGGACAGTCTACAGCAAGAGATGACAGGGACACTCAGCCTACAACAAGAGATGATAGGGGGACAGTCTACAGCAAGAGATGACAGGGGGACAGTCTACAGCAAGAGATGACAGGGGGACAGTCTACAGCAAGAGATGATAGGGGGACAGTCTACAGCAAGAGATGACAGGGGGACAGTCTACAGCAAGAGATGACAGGGGGACAGTCTACAGCAAGAGATGATAGGGGGACAGTCTACAGCAAGAGATGACAGGGACACTCAGCCTACAACAAGAGATGACAGGGGGACAGTCTACAGCAAGAGATGACAGGGACACTCAGCCTACAACAAGAGATGACAGGGGGACAGTCTACAGCAAGAGATGACAGGGACACTCAGCCTACAACAAGAGATGACAGGGGGACAGTCTACAGCAAGAGATGACAGGGGGACAGTCTACAGCAAGAGATGACAGGGGGACAGTCTACAGCAAGAGATGACAGGGGGACATCCTACAGCAAGAGATGACAGGGACACTCAGCCTACAACAAGAGATGACAGGGGGACATCCTACAGCAAGAGATGACAGGGACACTCAGCCTACAACAAGAGATGACAGGGGGACAGTCTACAGCAAGAGATGACAGGGGGACAGTCTACAGCAAGAGATGACAGGGGGACATCCTACAGCAAGAGATGACAGGGGGACATCCTACAGCAAGAGATGACAGGGGGACAGTCTACAGCAAGAGATGACAGGGGGACAGTCTACAGCAAGAGATGACAGGGGGACAGTCTACAGCAAGAGATGATAGGGGGACATCCTACAGCAAGAGATGTCAGGGACACTCAGCCTACAGCAAGAGATGACAGGGGGACATCCTACAGCAAGAGATAACAGGGGGACAGTCTACAGCAAGAGATGACAGGGGGACATCCTACAGCAAGAGATGACAGGGGAACAGTCTACAGCAAGAGATGGCAGGGGGACAGTCTACAGCAAGAGATGACAGGGGGACATCCTACAGCAAGAGATGACAGGGGAACAGTCTACAGCAAGAGATGACAGGGGGACAGTCTACAGCAAGAGATGTCAGGGACACTCAGCCTACAGCAAGAGATGTCAGGGACACTCAGCCTACAGCAAGAGATGACAGGGGGACATCCTACAGCAAGAGATGACAGGGGGACATCCTACAGCAAGAGATGACAGGGGGACATCCTACAGCAAGAGATGAAAGGGGGACATCCTACAGCAAGAGATGACAGGGGGACATCCTACAGCAAGAGATGTCAGGGACAGTCAGCCTACAGCAAGAGATGTCAGGGACACTCAGCCTACAGCAAGAGATGACAGGTGGACATCCTACAGCAAGAGATGACAGGGGGACATCCTACAGCAAGAGATGACAGGGGGACATCCTACAGCAAGAGATGAAAGGGGGACATCCTACAGCAAGAGATGACAGGGGGACATCCTACAGCAAGAGATGTCAGGGACAGTCAGCCTACAGCAAGAGATGTCAGGGACACTCAGCCTACAGCAAGAGATGACAGGGGGACATCCTACAGCAAGAGATGACAGGGGGACATCCTACAGCAAGAGATGACAGGGGGACATCCTACAGCAAGAGATGACAGGGGGACATCCTTCAGCAAGAGATGTCAGGGATACTCAGCCTACAGCAAGAGATGACAGGGGGACAGTCTACAGCAAGAGATGACAGGGGGACAGTCTACAGCAAGAGATGTCAGGGACACTCAGCCTACAGCAAGAGATGACAGGGGGACAGTCTACAGCAAGAGATGACAGGGGGACATCCTACAGCAAGAGATGACAGGGGGACAGTCTACAGCAAGAGATGACAGGGGGACAGTCTACAGCAAGAGATGACAGGGGGACATCCTACAGCAAGAGATGACAGGGACACTCAGCCTACAGCAAGAGATGACAGGGGGACAGCCTACAGCAAGAGATGACAGGGGGACATCCTACAGCAAGAGATGACAGGGGGACATCCTACAGCAAGAGATGACAGGGGGACATTCTACAGCAAGAGATGACAGGGGGACAGTCTACAGCAAGAGGTGACAGGGGGACAGTCTACAGCAAGAGATGACAGGGGGACATCCTACAGCAAGAGATGACAGGGGGACAGCCTACAGCAAGAGATGACAGGGGGACAGTCTACAGCAAGAGATGACAGGGACACTCAGCCTACAGCAAGAGATGACAGGGGGACAGCCTACAGCAAGAGATGACAGGGGGACATCCTACAGCAAGAGATGACAGGGGGACATCCTACAGCAAGAGATGGCAGGGGGACATCCTACAGCAAGAGATGACAGGGGGACATTCTACAGCAAGAGATGACAGGGGGACAGTCTACAGCAAGAGATGACAGGGGGACAGTCTACAGCAAGAGATGACAGGGGAACAGTCTACAGCAAGAGATGACAGGGGGACATCCTACAGCAAGAGATGACAGGGGGACATCCTACAGCAAGAGATGACAGGAGAACAGTCTACAGCAAGAGATGACAGGGGGACAGTCTACAGCAAGAGATGACAGGGGGACATCCTACAGCAAGAGATGTCAGGGACACTCAGCCTACAGCAAGAGATGACAGGGGAACAGTCTACAGCAAGAGATGACAGGGGGACAGTCTACAGCAAGAGATGACAGGGACACTCAGCCTACAGCATAAGATGACAGGGGGACATCCTACAGCAAGAGATGACAGGGGGACATCCTACAACAAGAGATGACAGGGGGACATCCTACAGCAAGAGATGACAGGGGGACATCCTACAGCAAGAGATGACAGGAGGACAGTCTACAGCAAGAGATGACAGGGGGACATCCTACAGCAAGAGATGACAGGGGGACAGCCTACAGCAAGAGATGACAGGGAGACATCCTACAGCAAGAGATGTCAGGGACACTCAGCCTACAGCAAGAGATTGCAGGGGGACAGTCTACAGCAAGAGATGACAGGGGGACAGTCTACAGCAAGAGATGACAGGGAGACATCCTACAGCAAGAGATGACAGGGAGACAGTCTACAGCAAGAGATGACAGGGGGACAGTCTACAGCAAGAGATGACAGGGGGACAGTCTACAGCAAGAGATGACAGGGGGACAGTCTACAGCAAGAGATGACAGGGAGACATCCTACAGCAAGAGATGACAGGGGGACAGTCTACAGCAAGAGATGACAGGGAGACATCCTACAGCAAGAGATGACAGGGGGACAGTCTACAGCAAGAGATGACAGGGAGACATCCTACAGCAAGAGATGACAGGGGGACAGTCTACAGCAAGAGATGACAGGGGGACAGTCTACAGCAAGAGATGACAGGGACACTCAGCCTACAGCAAGAGATGACAGGGACACTCAGCCTACAGCAAGAGATGACAGGGGGACAGTCTACAGCAAGAGATGACAGGGGGACAGTCTACAGCAAGAGATGACAGGGACACTCAGCCTACAGCAAGAGATGACAGGGACACTCAGCCTACAGCAAGAGATGACAGGGACACTCAGCCTACAGCAAGAGATGACAGGGGGACAGTCTACAGCAAGAGATGACAGGGGGACAGTCTACAGCAAGAGATGACAGGGACACTCAGCCTACAGCAAGAGATGACAGGGGGACAGTCTACAGCAAGAGATGACAGGGGGACAGTCTACAGCAAGAGATGACAGGGGGACAGTCTACAGCAAGAGATGACAGGGGGACAGTCTACAGCAAGAGATGACAGGGGGACAGTCTACAGCAAGAGATGACAGGGGGACAGTCTACAGCAAGAGATGACAGGGACACTCAGCCTACAGCAAGAGATGACAGGGACACTCAGCCTACAGCAAGAGGTGACAGGGGGACAGTCTACAGCAAGAGATGCCAGGGACACTCAGCCTACAGCAAGAGATGACAGGGGGACAGTCTACAGCAAGATATGACAGGGGGACATCCTACAGCAAGAGATGACAGGGACACTCAGCCTACAGCAAGAGATGACAGGGGTACAGCCTACAGCAAGAGATGACAGGGGGACATCCTACAGCAAGAGATGACAGGGGGACATCCTACAGCAAGAGATGACAGGGGGACATTCTACAGCAAGAGATGACAGGGGGACAGTCTACAGCAAGAGGTGACAGGGGGACAGTCTACAGCAAGAGATGACAGGGGGACATCCTACAGCAAGAGATGACAGGGGGACAGCCTACAGCAAGAGATTACAGGGGGACAGCCTACAGCAAGAGATGATAGGGGGACATCCTACAGCAAGAGATGACAGGGGGACATCCTACAGCAAGAGATGACAGGGGGACATTCTACAGCAAGAGATGACAGGGGGACAGTGTACAGCAAGAGATGGCAGGGGGACAGTCTACAGCAAGAGATGACAGGGGAACAGTCTACAGCAAGAGATGACAGGGGGACATCCTACAGCAAGAGATGACAGGGGGACATCCTACAGCAAGAGATGACAGGGGAACAGTCTACAGCAAGAGATGACAGGGGGACAGTCTACAGCAAGAGATGACAGGGGGACATCCTACAGCAAGAGATGTCAGGGACACTCAGCCTACAGCAAGAGATGACAGGGGAACAGTCTACAGCAAGAGATGACAGGGGGACAGTCTACAGCAAGAGATGACAGGGACACTCAGCCTACAGCATAAGATGACATGGGGACATCCTACAGCAAGAGATGACAGGGGGACATCCTACAGCAAGAGATGACAGGGGGACATCCTACAGCAAGAAATGACAGGGGGACATCCTACAGCAAGAGATGACAGGGGAACAGTCTACAGCAAGAGATGACAGGGGGACAGCCTACAGCAAGAGATGTAAGGGGGACAGCCTACAGCAAGAGATGACAGGGGGACATCCTACATCAAGAGATGTCAGGGACACTCAGCCTACAGCAAGAGATGTAAGGGGGACATCCTACAGCAAGAGATGACAGGGGGACAGTCTATAGCAAGAGATGACAGGGGGACAGTCCACAGCAAGAGATGACAGGGGGACAGTCTACAGAAAGAGATGGCAGGGGGACAGTCTACAGCAAGAGATGACAGGGGGACAGTCTACAGCAAGAGATGACAGGGGGACATCCTACAGCAAGAGATGACAGGGGGACATCCTACAGCAAGAGATGAAAGGGGGACATCCTACAGCAAGAGATGAAAGGGGGACATCCTACAGCAAGATATGACAGGGGGACAGTCTACAGCAAGAGATGACAGGGGAACAGTCTACAGCAAGAGATGACAGGGGGACAGTCTACAGCAAGAGATGACAGGGGGACATCCTACAGCAAGAGATGACAGGGGGACATCCTACAGCAAGAGATGACAGGGGAACAGTCTACAGCAAGAGATGGCAGGGGGACAGTCTACAGCAAGAGATGACAGGGGGACATCCTACAGCAAGAGATGACAGGGGAACAGTCTACAGCAAGAGATGTCAGGGACACTCAGCCTACAGCAAGAGATGTCAGGGACACTCAGCCTACAGCAAGAGATGACAGGGGGACATCCTACAGCAAGAGATGACAGGGGGACATCCTACAGCAAGAGATGACAGGGGGACATCCTACAGCAAGAGATGAAAGGGGGACATCCTACAGCAAGAGATGACAGGGGGACATCCTACAGCAAGAGATGACAGGGGGACATCCTACAGCAAGAGATGACAGGGGGACATCCTACAGCAAGAGATGACAGGGGGACAGTCCACAGCAAGAGATGACAGGGGGACAGTCTACAGAAAGAGATGACAGGGGGACAGTCTACAGCAAGAGATGTCAGGGACACTCAGCCTACAGCAAGAGATGTCAGGGACACTCAGCCTACAGCAAGAGATGACAGGGGGACATCCTACAGCAAGAGATGACAGGGGGACATCCTACAGCAAGAGATGACAGGGGGACATCCTACAGCAAGAGATGAAAGGGGGACATCCTACAGCAAGAGATGACAGGGGGACATCCTACAGCAAGAGATGACAGGGGGACATCCTACAGCAAGAGATGACAGGGGGACATCCTACAGCAAGAGATGAAAGGGGGACATCCTACAGCAAGAGATGACAGGGGGACATCCTACAGCAAGAGATGTCAGGGACAGTCAGCCTACAGCAAGAGATGTCAGGGACACTCAGCTTACAGCAAGAGATGACAGGGGGACATCCTACAGCAAGAGATGACAGGGGGACATCCTACAGCAAGAGATGACAGGGGGACATCCTTCAGCAAGAGATGTCAGGGACACTCAGCCTACAGCAAGAGATGACAGGGAGACATCCTACAGCAAGAGATGACAGGGAGACAGTCTACAGCAAGAGATGACAGAGGGACAGTCTACAGCAAGAGATGATAGGGGGACAGTCTACAGCAAGAGATGATAGGGGGACAGTCTACAGCAAGAGATGATAGGGGGACAGTCTACAGCAAGAGATGACAGGGGAACAGTCTACAGCAAGAGATGATAGGGGGACAGTCTACAGCAAGAGATGACAGGGGGACAGTCTACAGCAAGAGATGACAGGGGGACAGTCTACAGCAAGAGATGACAGGGGGACAGTCTACAGCAAGAGATGACAGGGGGACAGTCTACAGCAAGAGATGACAGGGACACTCAGCCTACAGCAAGAGGTGACAGGGGGACAGTCTACAGCAAGAGATGCCAGGGACACTCAGCCTACAGCAAGAGGTGACAGGGGGACAGTCTACAGCAAGATATGACAGGGGGACATCCTACAGCAAGAGATGTCAGGGGGACATCCTACAGCAAGAGATGACAGGGGGACATTCTACAGCAAGAGATGACAGGGGGACATCCTACAGCAAGAGGTGACAGGGGGACAGTCTACAGCAAGAGATGACAGGGGGACATCCTACAGCAAGAGATGACAGGGGGACATCCTACAGCAAGAGGTGACAGGGGGACATCCTACAGCAAGAGGTGACAGGGGGACATCCTACAGCAAGAGATGACAGGGGGACATCCTACAGCAAGAGATGACAGGGGGACAGTCTACAGCAAGAGATGACAGGGGGACATCCTACAGCAAGAGGTGACAGGGGGACAGTCTACAGCAAGAGATGACAGGGGGACATTCTACAGCAAGAGATGACAGGGGGACAGTCTACAGCAAGAGATGACAGGGGGACAGTCTACAGCAAGAGATGACAGGGGGACAGTCTACAGCAAGAGATGACAGGGGGACAGTCTACAGCAAGAGATGACAGGGGGACATTCTACAGCAAGAGATGACAGGGGGACAGTCTACAGCAAGAGATGACAGGGGGACAGTCTACAGCAAGAGATGACAGGGGGACATTCTACAGCAAGAGATGACAGGGGGACAGTCTACAGCAAGAGATGACAGGGGGACAGTCTACAGCAAGAGATGACAGGGGGACATCCTACAGCAAGAGATGACAGGGGGACAGTCTACAGCAAGAGATGACAGGGGGACAGTCTACAGCAAGAGATGACAGGGGGACAGTCTACAGCAAGAGATGACAGGGGGACAGTGTACAGCAAGAGATGACAGGGACACTCAGCCTACAGCAAGAGATTACAGGGGGACAGCCTACAGCAAGAGATGATAGGGGGACATCCTACAGCAAGAGATGACAGGGGGACATCCTACAGCAAGAGATGACAGGGGGACATTCTACAGCAAGAGATGACAGGGGGACAGTGTACAGCAAGAGATGACAGGGGGACAGTCTACAGCAAGAGATGACAGGGGGACAGTCTACAGCAAGAGATGACAGGGGGACAGTCTACAGCAAGAGATGACAGGGGGACATCCTACAGCAAGAGATGACAGGGGGACATCCTACAGCAAGAGATGAAAGGGGGACATCCTACAGCAAGAGATGAAAGGGGGACATCCTACAGCAAGAGATGACAGGGGGACAGTCTACAGCAAGAGATGACAGGGGAACAGTCTACAGCAAGAGATGGCAGGGGGACAGTCTACAGCAAGAGATGACAGGGGGACATCCTACAGCAAGAGATGACAGGGGAACAGTCTACAGCAAGAGATGACAGGGGGACAGTCTACAGCAAGAGATGTCAGGGACACTCAGCCTACAGCAAGAGATGTCAGGGACACTCAGCCTACAGCAAGAGATGACAGGGGGACATCCTACAGCAAGAGATGACAGGGGGACATCCTACAGCAAGAGATGACAGGGGGACATCCTACAGCAAGAGATGAAAGGGGGACATCCTACAGCAAGAGATGACAGGGGGACATCCTACAGCAAGAGATGACAGGGGGACATCCTACAGCAAGAGATGACAGGGGGACATCCTACAGCAAGAGATGAAAGGGGGACATCCTACAGCAAGAGATGACAGGGGGACATCCTACAGCAAGAGATGTCAGGGACAGTCAGCCTACAGCAAGAGATGTCAGGGACACTCAGCTTACAGCAAGAGATGACAGGGGGACATCCTACAGCAAGAGATGACAGGGGGACATCCTACAGCAAGAGATGACAGGGGGACATCCTTCAGCAAGAGATGTCAGGGACACTCAGCCTACAGCAAGAGATGACAGGGGGACAGTCTACAGCAAGAGATGACAGGAGGACAGTCTACAGCAAGAGATGTCAGGGACACTCAGCCTACAGCAAGAGATGACAGGGGGACAGTCTACAGCAAGAGATGTCAGGGGAACAGTCTACAGCAAGAGATGACAGGGGGACAGTCTACAGCAAGAGATGTCAGGGACACTCAGCCTACAGCAAGAGATGTCAGGGACACTCAACCTACAGCAAGAGATGACAGGGGGACATCCTACAGCAAGAGATGACAGGGGGACATCCTACAGCAAGAGATGACAGGGGGACATCCTACAGCAAGAGATGAAAGGGGGACATCCTACAGCAAGAGATGACAGGGGGACATCCTACAGCAAGAGATGTCAGGGACAGTCAGCCTACAGCAAGAGATGTCAGGGACACTCAGCCTACAGCAAGAGATGACAGGGGGACATCCTACAGCAAGAGATGACAGGGGGACATCCTACAGCAAGAGATGACAGGGGGACATCCTACAGCAAGAGATGAAAGGGGGACATCCTACAGCAAGAAATGACAGGGGGACATCCTACAGCAAGAGATGTCAGGGACAGTCAGCCTACAGCAAGAGATGTCAGGGACACTCAGCCTACAGCAAGAGATGACAGGGGGACATCCTACAGCAAGAGATGACAGGGGGACATCCTACAGCAAGAGATGACAGGGGGACATCCTTCAGCAAGAGATGTCAGGGACACTCAGCCTTCAGCAAGAGATGACAGGGGGACAGTCTACAGCAAGAGATGACAGGGGGACAGTCTACAGCAAGAGATGTCAGGGACACTCAGCCTACAGCAAGAGATGACAGGGGGACATCCTTCAGCAAGAGATGTCAGGGACACTCAGCCTTCAGCAAGAGATGACAGGGGAACAGTCTACAGCAAGAGATGACAGGGGGACAGTCTACAGCAATAGATGACAGGGACACTCAGCCTACAGCAAGAGATGACAGGGGGACATCCTACAGCAAGAGATGACAGGGGGACATCCTACAGCAAGAGATGACAGGGGAACATCCTACAGCAAGAGATGACAGGGGGACAACCTACAGCAAGAGATGACAGTGGGACATCCTACAGCAAGAGATGACAGGGACACTCAGCCTACAGCAAGAGATGACAGGGGGACAGTCTACAGCAAGAGATGACAGGGGGACATCCTACAGCAAGAGATGACAGGGGGCTATCCTACAGCAAGAGATGACAGGGGGACATCCTACAGCAAGAGATGACAGGGGGACAGTCTACAGCAAGAGATGACAGGGGGACATCCTACAGCAAGAGATGACAGGGGGACATCCTACAGCAAGAGATGACAGGTGAACATCCTACTGCAAGAGATGACAGGGGGACATCCTACAGCAAGAGATGACAGGGGGACATCCTACAGCAAGAGATGACAGGGACACTCAGCCTACAGCAAGAGATGACAGGGGGACAGTCTACAGCAAGAGATGACAGGGGGACATCCTACAGCAAGAGATGACAGGGACACTCAGCCTACAGCAAGAGATGACAGGGGGACATCCTACAGCAAGAGATGACAGGTGAACATCCTACTGCAAGAGATGACAGGGGGACATCCTACAGCAAGAGATGACAGGGGGACATCCTACAGCAAGAGATGACAGGGACACTCAGCCTACAGCAAGAGATGACAGGGGGACAGTCTACAGCAAGAGATGACAGGGGGACATCCTACAGCAAGAGATGACAGGGACACTCAGCCTACAGCAAGAGATGACAGGGGGACAGTCTACAGCAAGAGATGTCAGGGGGACATCCTACAGCAAGAGATGACAGGGGGACAGTCTACAGCAAGAGATGACAGGGGGACATCCTACAGCAAGAGATGACAGGGGGACATCCTACAGCAAGAGGTGACAGGGGGACATCCTACAGCAAGAGATGACAGGGGGACATCCTACAGCAAGAGATGACAGGGGGACATCCTACAGCAAGAGGTGACAGGGGGACATCCTACAGCAAGAGATGACAGGGGGACAGTCTACAGCAAGAGATGACAGGGGGACATCCTACAGTAAGAGGTGACAGGGGGATAGTCTACAGCAAGAGATGACAGGGGGACATCCTACAGCAAGAGATGACAGGGGGACATCCTACAGCAAGAGATGACATGGGGACAGCCTACAGCAAGAGGTGACAGGGGGACATCCTACAGCAAGAGATGACATGGGGACAGCCTACAGCAAGAGATGACAGGGGGACATCCTACAGCAAGAGGTGACAGGGGGACATCCTACAGCAAGAGATGACATGGGGACAGCCTACAGCAAGAGATGACAGGGGGACATCCTACAGCAAGAGGTGACAGGGGGACATCCTACAGCAAGAGATGACAGGGGGACATCCTACAGCAAGAGATGACAGGGGGACATCCTACAGCAAGAGATGACAGGGGGACATCCTACAGCAAGAGGTGACAGGGGAACAGTCTACAGCAAGAGATGACAGGGGGACATCCTACAGCAAGAGATGACAGGGGGACATCCTACAGCAAGAGATGACAGGGGGACATCCTACAGTAAGAGGTGACAGGGGGATAGTCTACAGCAAGAGATGACAGGGGGACTGCCTACAGCAAGAGATGACAGGGGGACATCCTACAGCAAGAGATGACAGGGGGACATCCTACAGCAAGAGATGACATGGGGACAGCCTACAGCAAGAGGTGACAGGGGGACATCCTACAGCAAGAGATGACATGGGGACAGCCTACAGCAAGAGGTGACAGGGACACTCAGCCTACAGCAAGAGATGACAGGGGGACAACCTACAGCAAGAGATGACAGGGGGACAGTCTACAGAAAGAGATGACAGGGCCACTCAGCCTACAGCAAGAGATGACAGGGACACTCAGCCTACAGCAAGAGATGACAGGGACACTCAGCCTACAGCAAGAGATGACAGGGGGACAGCCTACAGCAAGAGATGACAGGGAGACAGTCTACAGCAAGAGATGACAGGGAGACAGTCTACAGCAAGAAATGACAGGGACACTCAGCCTACAGCAAGAGATGGCAAAAGGCAGGATTGCTTGACTTGAGGTTGTTGAGCACATATGCCCCAATGGAGGAGGAAAATCAAAAGGAAAAGAAGAAGAAGAAGACAACGTTTGGCGTGTTTGTTGTAAAATGTAAATTAAAAGATGCTGACCATTCGTTGCTGGCAATGTAACAAGCACTAGTTACATTATCCATTGTAAGATCGAAGAGATGTCTGCCAAACAGTTAGCAACTCCTCGGCTGTTGCTGTCTGTGCCGGCATATAATGCGTTTGTTAAAAGCCGTGTTTCAGTGATGTAGATGAGTGGTCTGGGAATAGAAATGCTCTAACTATTGATCCCAGCAAGTGGCTAATGTTGAGAAGATTCCGATTTAATGGGAAGCTGTTAAAGATTACCATTCATATCTATCAACACACCGACGTGTACAGTGGCAACTTGCAGCGATAGGAACATATACTAGAATGCAGGTTCAAACTAGTACTTTAAGAAATACGAATGTGTGTCTGAAGGCCAACAATAAGTAAATCTGTCAAACGATAATTTTGTGCAGGTTTAGGAGAGTTACAATTTGCAAATAAGAATGGTAGGGTTTAATTCTGTTAATTTAACAAATACAAGATAGTCAGTTGTAATATTTAACAAGTGATTAGTTTTCCATTGAACGTGCAGTTACCAGAATATTTTATTTGTCATGATAAACTGTTACCATTAGATGATAATTATAATGATAAACTGTTACCAGAATATGATAATTATAATGATAATCTGTTACCAGAATATGATAATTATAATGATAATCTGTTACCAGATTATAATTATAAAAAATAAACTATTACCAGAAGGAACCGTAGTTGTGAAACAACCTGAAGTTATTAAAGATGTAATTTGGTATCATAGGGAGGTCCGGGGTGGCACTGCCCGCATCAGCCACCGAGTGGCGGTTGGTCTGTAACCACATGGCTCTAGCACCATATTTCCAGTGAGGTTCTTACTGTCTTAGAATCAAGCCCCACATGTCCTCATTTGTCAACTCAAATATTCTCATTTCTCCACCTAAATGTCCTCATTTGACCGCCCAAATGTCCTGATTTGTCCTCCCAAACGTCCCCATTTACCCACCCAAGCGTCCCAATTTTGCCACCCAAATGTCCTATTTGTCCACTCACACGTTCTCATGTTCTGAGTTAGAGAGAGGACAGCTCGATGTGAGGAATAATATCATCGATAAAATAAATACAGAGCATCAAGGATGGAGATGTGTGGAGAGATACGATATAACTACCCCACTCCGACAAGGCTGGTGAATATGACCAGAAATATAACAGAATACAAGCAAGGTATAATTTAAGTGCAAATGTCTGTTATTTATTTAGCGTGCAGCAGACCTGACCTGGTACACAGCTGTCGTGTGTCTTTGTTTGATCTGTGGCGAGCATGATAATGGGGATGTTGTGTTAATTGTGCGAACATATGTAGTTAAATGGTTATCTGTCTGTCTGTCTGTCTGTCTGTCTGTCGGTCGGTCGGTGGGTCGGTCGGCCGCCCGCCCGCCCGCCCCCCCCCCATTGGTGTGTATAGATTCCATATGTGATAGATTCCAGATGTAATATATTCCAAATGTAATAGATTCCAAATTGATACATTTCGGATGTGATTGATAGATTAAAGATGTGATAGATTCCAGATGTGATTGATAGATTCCAGATGTGATAGATTCCAGATGTGATAGATTCCAGATGTGATAGATTCCAGTTGTGAGAGATTCCAAATGTGATAGATTCCAGATGTGATAGATTCCACTTGTGATAGATTCCAGATGTGATAGATTTCAGGTGTAATAGATTCCAGATGTGATTGGTAGATTCCAGATGTGATAGATTCCAGATGTGATAGATTCAAGATGTGATTGAAAGATTCCAGATGTGATAGATTCCAGATGTGATAGATTCCAGATGTGATAGAGTCCAGGTGTGATATATTCCAGATGTGGCATATAATTTACACATTACAGCTACCGAGACAAGACATCTGGCTTGTGATAGACAGACATTTCTCAAGATTGTAATGGGGGAATAGTTCATCACGGGGCAAGACATTAGCAGATAATGATGATCTTACAGCTATTTCAAATACAGAGTTTGCCGCCAACATTAATTATTCCCCGAGTTACTTAATGAGATATAATCACACATTTCATTTGTACACAGAAATAGTCTTGCCGAGTAAGAGGAGCCGAGCAAAGGCTCCCTAGGTTATGCTGAAAAGGTGCCACAGACTAGAGAGAGGTTCAGCAAAAAACATCGTTGGATCTGGTGTGAACGAATGGCCGGTTTCGAAATCCTGATTAGTCATGTCTTATGCGCAATGGCAGTCCATAAATATGCGTACTTAAGAAATGTAACCATTGGAGTCACTTGACTGATGTGTTCACACCAAACTGTACCTTGGTCCATTTGTTTCCCAAGGCTAAATTGTTTGGTGTGTCTGTGTTTGGTTTCAATACAGTCTGTATGTGGTTTCAGTATAGTGTGCGTATGCAAAAGTGCGATTACCACAATTACATCAACTCATGATGTTGATAGTAATACTCTTATATCACTGCTACTGCAAACACTACTACTACTACTACTACTACTACTACTACTACTACTACTACTACTACTACTACTACTACTACTACTGCTGCTGTTACTACTACTACTACTACTACAATCACTACTACTCGTACTAATATACTATTACTACTATTACTACTACCACAACTACTACAGTACTACTACAACTACTACTACTACCACCACAACCACTACTACTCTTACTACTACAATATTACTACTACTACTACTACTACTACTACTACTACTACTACTACTACTACTACTACTACTACTACTACTACTACTACTACTGTTGTTGCTACACCTACTACAACTCCCGCTGCTGCAGCAAGTACGTCTACTCCTCCTACTCCTACCACTACATGTCTCTGTCCCGTCTAGCTGTTGATGTTGTCTTTCCCTGTAAAGGATTGTCTTCCAATGAAACATGCGCCTGCTGTCTTTATCTTTATCTCCGTGGTGGCATTCACCTAGGTATTATTGATTATATTTCTGTAACATTATTCTTGACCATTCATCATCATCATCATCATCATCATCATCATCATCATCATCATCATCATCATCATCATCATCATCATCATCATCATCATCATCAATCAACCAGATGTCGTTTCCATAGAAAGGCTGGCTGCAATGGATCTTCAACACTGTCAATCGCCTTGATTGTATATTCTGTCAGACTGTTGATGTTTTCTTCCATGTATCGTTGCCTACATCTTGCTCGATTGCCTTCGTACTTACCCTCCAGTATGGGTTTTATCAGAGTTGTTATGTCTTTTATCGTGGCCGAAATATTTCACTTGCCTCTTTTATTTTTCTTTTATTACCTCTCTTTTCATTCCCAATTTTCGAGAACCTCTGTATTTGTTTATGTGTCCATGAAATACGACATATTCTTCTGCATATCTACATCTCCAGGGGGCCGCTTCTGCATATCTATATTTTCAGGGGGCCTCTATTCGACTTTTTTAATGGCTTGTTCATTGTCCAGGCTTCAGCGACATACAATAGTGTTGAATATACATACAGTGTATTTGACAATTCTAATTTTTAATACGTTGTTAATCTCTCTAGTTTTCAATACTGATTTCATGATGTTGAAAACATTTTTGGCTATTCCTTTCTCTTTTTGATTGTTGTTTCACCTCTGCCATCATCTTTTATTACATGTTAGGACAAACTTGATACTTGTTCTAGTATCTCCTCGTTTACTGTGGTGTTCATTTATAGGCACTCCCTTCCACTGCTGATTTTCACAGTTTTTGTTTTATGAATATTAATAATTCATCGTTGTCATGATCGTGCCACATCCATATGTAGAATCTCAAACACACTCATGTGATTTCGAGGACGTTTCCGCTGATGTTGTCCTTAAGTTTGTTATTTTTTCTTTCTATTGCATGTTTCCCTTCCACCTCTCCCCCAGGGTACTCTTTAACACCCTTTCATTCAGTCACGTTGTGTTCAGGTCCAGTTTTGTAGTACACTTTGTTTTCTTCTCCTGCTGTGATATCCTTCCTCTTCACCTGTATAAGCCTCCTTTCGCATGCTTCAATTTCACCTACACACCCGTATAAGCTTCCTTTCGCGTGCTTCAATCTCACCCACACACTATTGCCCCTGTTTCTATACCAAAGAATCATCATCATCATCCAGTGCCTTGCCGGCTGGCGTGGGCAATCATACCTCTTCACAAATTGCGATCTTCGACGGTATGGATAAATTCGTGTGTTGACTCCCTTCTGTGCCATGACATAAGACTGTCAAGAATTTTCTCATGCTGTCTTCCTCTCTCTTTCCAGAAATCTTTCCGGTTGTCACAACTTCCAGTTTTTGTTGTCTCCTAATGTGGCCAAAATATAATTACTACTTCTTTCTGATGTTTGTGATAAGTTGTATTTGCGACTCAGCTTCCCAGATTGCTCATTTTGACTGTCCAATTAATTTTCAGCATTCTTTTATAAAACCACATGTCCAAGGCTTCCAGGGATGTTTTCGCCTGTTTGCTAATTGTCCAGGATTGACAACCGTGTGTTAAAACTGAACCTATGTAACATGCAAGAACTCTTTGTGCAACTTCCAAATTGTTCAATTAAAAGATAGGATGGTTTGGCGTGTTTGGTTGAGAACTAATGTCCCGATGGGTATTAAAGACAGACGAGACAATGAATCTTGACTAATGGGGGATTAAAGACAGACGAGACAATGAATCTTGACTAATGGGGGATTAAAGACAGACGAGGCAATGAATCTTGACCAATGGGGGATTAAAGACAGACGAGGCAATGAATCTTGACCAATGGGGGATTAAAGACAGACGAGGCAATGAATCTTGACCAATGGGGGATTAAAGACAGACGAGGCAATGAATCTTGACCAATGGGGGATTAAAGACAGACGAGGCAATGAATCTTGACCAATGGGGGATTAAAGACAGACGAGGCAATGAATCTTGACCAATGGGGGATTAAAGACAGACGAGGCAATGAATCTTGACCAATGGGGGATTAAAGACAGACGAGGCAATGAATCTTGACCAATGGGGGATTAAAGACAGACGAGGCAATGAATCTTGACCAATGGGGGATTAAAGACAGACGAGGCAATGAATCTTGACCAATGGGGGATTAAAGACAGACGAGGCAATGAATCTTGACCAATGGGGGATTAAAGACAGACGAGGCAATGAATCTTGACCAATGGGGGATTAAAGACAGACGAGGCAATGAATCTTGACCAATGGGGGATTAAAGACAGACGAGGCAATGAATCTTGACCAATGGGGGATTAAAGACAGACGAGGCAATGAATCTTGACCAATGGGGGATTAAAGACAGACGAGGCAATGAATCTTGACCAATGGGGGATTAAAGACAGACGAGGCAATGAATCTTGACCAATGGGGGATTAAAGACAGACGAGGCAATGAATCTTGACCAATGGGGGATTAAAGACAGACGAGGCAATGAATCTTGACCAATGGGGGATTAAAGACAGACGAGGCAATGAATCTTGACCAATGGGGGATTAAAGACAGACGAGGCAATGAATCTTGACCAATGGGGGATTAAAGACAGACGAGGCAATGAATCTTGACCAATGGGGGATTAAAGACAGACGAGACAATGAATCGCTAGCTTAGAACTCAAGCGTAGTCCATGCACATTTCTTCTAGTAGTGCTGGACTGATTTTTGCGTATGGATTAGCTTTACCTATTAACAGTGTCCCTCGCCATCAGGCGAACACACTCCGACTTCAGAGGTACTTGTCATTTACATCCCCAATTCAACGACGATAGGTCAACATTTTAGTCCAACTGTCCTGTATAGGGGTTGAACACCTTACCTCGGCATCAGCATATCGGATGTTTAAGAACACGCGTTCTTATCCATTCGGCCATGCTGATTTACGTCTGCGTATCTGTTGTTGCATATTGATTTGTCTCCACTGTTAGAGTCCCTGACTGCCCTCTGTCAGTTTGTATAAACATTATACAGGAATGGGGATAACCGTCACTCTTATCTCACACCTGTCTATAGTTCTATAAGAGCTGATTGATATACACATGTCTGGGATTGCTGATAAGTAGATATACACGTATTGTTTGGCGTTCATAGAAGTAGGGGTAAGAATTAGAGACTACAAGACGCACTAGACAACATAAATAAATACTCACTGGGACACAGAGGTGTTTCCAAGGCACCAGGGCCTGGTTATATAATGGCCAAGACCTATTGACGCGTCCTCGTCGAGCGTCCTGGACAACAGGTCCCTTCGGGGTCCTGGCCAAAGTCAGTAGGATCGCCGATTCCTCCGAAGTCGGAGAGTGTCTGCCTGTACGGCGAGGCACCACCAGTCTGCACACCAATAAGCCAGACATGGGACAACGGATACTCACGCAAACCTCAGGTCCTGTATGACATCACACTGATGTTGGACAACAGGATGCCTTCATCCGACATACAGGACTTCGCGTTGGAGCTCAAGCCAACGAACACAAGCAAGCAAGCAAGCAAGCAAGCAAGCAAGCAATACACACGTATTGTTTGGCGTTAGAAGTAGGGGTAAGAATTAGAGACTACACGACGCACTAGACAATATACACATTGAAAGCTATAGTTTCCGACCGGGATTCGAACCTGTAACCTCCAAATGGTGATGAACAAGTGTACTTCGAGGCATGACCAACAAGTCACCCCTAAATAAGGTTTCTTAGCCAGGTTCGTCATGAACTCACAACTATGGAATAGGAAACACAAACAGTTAGGTCTATGTAGCTCCTGCCACAAGATGAGACATACTAAACATGGACACAGTGCACATACATAACAACGTAATACACACAGGAAATCAACGTACGTTACAGCATTAGAACCGACCAATCATTTCTCTTCTTTAAATGTGTGTTAATATACTGGACACAGCATTTACGGTGCGATGTGTTTGTGTGTTTGTTATTTGACCTATGTTGGTTTAATATAAATTATGAGACCTATGGTGCTATCTCAATGGTTTGATACGAATTCTGTCCGTATTCCATAGTTTTTAGGTTCATGTGTATGTTAGACATGACCAATGAAGACACTTTTTGTTTGGAGTGTCTAGTTGGTCATGCGTCGAAGTTCACTTGTTCCTGCAGCGAGGTGCTGTCGCCATTTGGAGTGACAGGTTCGAATCCCGTTCGGTAACTATAGCTTTCAAATTGTATGATGTCTAGTGCGTCCTCTACTCTCTACTTCTGGCTTCTCCTTCTGTGAGCGTCAAACAATACTACGTGTGTTTATTTATATACCTTACAACGGACTCCATAAAGGTGAACATAAATCACAGAGAGATAATCACCCAAAATAAGAGACACTAAAAATATATGCATATGATAATCAAATAAAAAAGTCCTCTAGGACACGACGCCTAGATTTTATAAATCTTCGTTAGAGGCAGGACAACACAAATAGATTAAAATTTAAAAAAAATATAAAATTAAAATAAATTGAAAACATAACTCCTTGGTTGTCAAGAAGGCACACAAGTTGGGTTCAGTTCGGGTTTGAAAGGTGTTCTTTGTCTACAAAGGTTGTCCAATTCATCTGCAAAAGTTTCATATAAAAAATATGGACAGAATTCGTATCTAGCCATTGCAATAACACCATATGTCTCATAATTTTATATTAAACCAGCACAGGTTAAATAACCGACTTCCTGTCCCTAACATGGCAGTTAGGCATTTGAACCGTTAAGGCCTCTGGAGTGTTTACGCTTGTGGCTACGGTTTGCATTCGCAATTTCCTCATGTTGGACGGGTATTGCATGGTTCCGTCGCCCTGCTACTGAGTGAGTGCGTGGCGCGACACCGTGAGCTGTGAATTTCGTGTGGAAAGCTTTTACAACTGTCCGCGATTGTTTGTAGCGTTAATTGTATCTTCGGAACGATGGCGGCCGGTTGTTGCTGAATTGACTGGTTTATCTTTTCGGTTCACGAATGCATTTTTCAGGAGACTCTTGGGAGTCGTCGCTGGAGCTACGGAGTTCGTGCTTTGTGCGGCGCTATCGGCGGGTCGATCTGCGGAAAGAGACCGAGCCATATGGGATAAAACCCGGGTCAATGAAGTCTTTCAGGTGACTGCCGATTCTATCGACAATGAATTGTATTTGTCGTGGAGGACTTTTGTGTTGGCATTCTGGTGGCGGAATTATGCACAGTGTACCTGTGCGGTCTGTTGGCTTGCCGAGACTCCTGTCTTTTCCACTTTTCACATTGGGCAGTGAAGGGCATTTTATGTGATATTAACTGGCACAGGAACGGAGCATAATGGGGAAGACCCCTAGCCGTGAAGTTGGAACCGCGACTAAGGTCAAATAACAAACAAACAAACACATCGGCCAGTAATGCTGTTTCCAGTATATTAACCAACATATAAACAAGAAAAATGATTGGTCGGTTACAATGTTGTACACGAATTACACATAGATATCAATTGGCGAAACCTTTAATGCCACCAGACATTTCATAAATAAATATACATGTATTGTTTGACGCTCATAGAAGTAAGGGTAAGAATTGTAGACTAGAGGGCGTACTAGACAACATACACATTGAAAGCCATAGTTGCAGGCTTTTGTGCTGTGCCCCTGTGTGTTATTAGTTCTCTGTCTTTGCCATTGATGTCTCTTTCTCGTGCATTATTATATATCCTATTGTATATAGTGGTGCTGTTAGTGTAACGATGTTGATATTACTGAGCAGAGACAATGTCCTGGCTGTAGGTTATATGTTTATTTAATTAAATACATTTGTAGAATAAAAACAGTATACAATGACTTGATGTACGGACGTTGTTACAGAAGGTGTTATTCGTTCAAAATACAGATGGTAACTGACTAATCTCTACCCCCCCCCCCCCCGCGTCACGGCTTGAGCGTCCCTAGTTACATCCTAATGGGATGCTCAGCCGTGCCCTTGTACTAGTCTTTTTCCCCTTTGCACACCACTCATTAACTCCTTAACTCCTTAACAGAGATGGTGCTCTGTTACATTCCTCTCTATCCTCAACAAGACTTTTCCCCGAAAAGTCTTACTCCAAATTCTATGACTTTCTAAAACACTTAAGTAAAGGCTCTCACAAAATTACTTCTTCCTCAAACCATTAACAATCCGCTTACAGGTATTTTATACTGAACAATTTAAAGCTGTCTCAACTAAAATCTAAACAAGAACTCTTATTTAATACACTTCTCTCTATCTCCCTATCATCCCACAATTCATCTTATAACCATCCACGTAAGTATATTTTTCAAAAGCTATGCCCTTTATATAAAAAATATCGATCTAAATTATGATTAACAAAAATTGAAGATTTTCAACTTATCATACTCTCAGTAACTACACAGGATAGACAGGAAAGTAGCTGGTTCGCACCGAGAGAAACTAGTAAGAAGTAGTCACAATTATCCCATTTATCCTCTCATGCACTCTCAAAACTTTACAACGTAAAGTTTTCAAAAACCTAAATCATATAATCCGCCAATCTTCAATTATCTTCATTTTTTGTTAATACTAAATGTTCCTGTCAAAAGTTACATCGATCTAAAACTCCCGTTCCACTGTCAGTATTATAAATCAGCCAGCAATAATTGCCCTTTTTCTCTCTCTGTTTATCACATATTAGTATCTTTTCTTTACTTATAATATACCCCCGCAAGCTCCCAAAAATTATGATTTATGCTGTTACCACAGCGTCCCTTCATAACTATTACTCACGTTTGTTTACTCTAACCACACAACAAGTGTCCATAATTTAAACCACTCTTCTCCCTTAATATAACATGGCATCCAATCCATGTATTTTCAATTAATGCTGACTTAATGCAGCTCCTATTTCAACCCCCCAGAACCATATATTTCTACCAACTTTTATTTGTGTAGGATCCATTATAAATCCCGTCATCCAAGCATGGCATTTAATTCATGTGTTTCTAAACTACATGTACTTTTTTAGCCACCCTGTATCTAACCCCTCATATTCTAAACATTAATGCTGACTGATGCAGCAGCCTTCTTGCAAGTACAAGGCAGAAGTTTATGGTACTCATGTTTGCTAAAACTTATTACTCACAAGGGGAATATGTCTCTCTTCTAGTCCGCAGTCGTTTGTTTACTATTTTCTGAACGAAATATCCTATTATTTACTCAACAAAATCTAGTCTTATTGATCTAGACCAACTCTTTACTCTAAGTAAAACAATAACAATTTTTAAACAAGGTTAAATATTATTCAATAAACAAAGTAATTCAAATAAAATCACAATTCATGAGCAAACCAAAACGAAGTCAAAACAGGATATCATCCCCCCCCCCCCCCCCAATATTTTAAAGACAATTTTATCCCCACATTTTAAATAAATCAACCAAGTCAAAGGAAGACATTATTCAAAATAATATGACATACATGATGAAACACAGAAAATCATATTTAAATACAAGCTATCTAATGTTAGTCGCATTTTTGGACTAACAACCAATTATTTACCTACTAAGAAAACTCAACAAGTCAAATTTCAAAATTAAATGGCAATAAAGAATACATCTTCAAGACCACACGAGAATTGACATCCCTATTACCCAACATAAGGACATTCTCATCATACGCAGAACAATATTTATTCCCCCAACAAAAGTCAATAATCAAAAATGACCATACTTTTTCTGGAAGTCGACCATCACCTCTCCTCCAGCAAGTATAAGCGCAAACCAAGCCATTTATCATCTCACATCATTCTACCAATTAGTGTCAGTCTTACTTCTAATTGCACAGTCGCCGTCTCAAGCTCTACATTCTTCCGTAACATTAGTCTCCCATTCATAATGTTTACTAACACATGACGTAAGAAGCGCTACATTCTCCCGTATTATTAATTCCTCAAGCTCTTAAGTCTTAATAAGCCTCCTATTCTAACATGCTTCTAGTGATTCACATGCTTCTTCGTATAATACTTTCTCAGAATTACTCTCTCACCCTTACTCCTCAATTTTACTTATTATCTTCACCAACCACCATTACTTTCAACTCTTCCCTTCACAATTTAACTCATACAAGCAATTTTTCACATTTTCGCACGTATTTTATGCTTCTCATATGCATTTCGTCATTATTCTCGTATCACGACAACCCGACGTACATATACTGTTACTTCCAAGAAAACAATTTAGACACCCATTCGACATTCTACCAATTACTCAACGCACCCTAAGCATATCGATCACTTTTTCTTCCAGCACGCGTATGTATTTTATTCTTCCACAGACAGTGACACAATCTCTTTTCATATCAGAGTCTAAGACATACCAACCAGCCTGTATATCCATGCGCTGCTACCAATCATCACCCGACATCGTTCTATCCATGCATTCCAACCAGATGGCGTTTGGAAACTTCACTTTTCACTTCATTCTCTAATCAGCACGACGAACACAAGTTTGTCTACACATTTACACACGCAAAGACAACGCATAACTAAACACATCACTCTGACACTCAACTGCTCACTCACTTCTCCTCAACCTCCTCTCATCATCCTACACTATTAAAGCCTCAGATTCTTTCACCTCCACCAATGCTACTATATCTGCTTCTCAAACCAACCAGCGAAACTTAAATTCTATCTCAGACATCACGTCATATCATATTTATACTCCAGTTACTCTTCTAAAAGCTCTGAGTCAAGCCATCTCAAACAACACGTCAGTCTAGTACGAGCATTCATAATTAGTTTATCTCTCTCCGTGCAAATTCTGTGCTGAGTCTAGCCTACCTCAATCACACCAGTTATACATCACTCAACTTGATCAACCCACTCCATCCGGCCATTCTGGATAAGGGGCATTTCAATTTCCACATTGTCTATTCTCTCCGCACCACGACCAACCACAAGATATTCTTTATAGCGTATCCACGTAGAATATTCCAGCACTCACCAGCTTTAAAATTATCTATTACTTGCTGTGACTCTCTATTCAAAATAACACTATTGCCTGCACCATATATTGTGATGCTACACCAAAAAAAATTCATCTGCCTATTTTAGACAGAACATATGTATATGCTCAAACCGCAATTCATCTCGTAAGCCAAAACAATGCCATACGCTATTTCTCTCCCTCGGAATTCTAAAAGCTATAGAGCGTATCCAACCCAAATATTTCATTGTCTCCTGCTGCTGTGTGTCTTTCTTCAACTATCTCATCTTCAGTATCCACAACTGTTAGAATGTCATTAAAGTACTCAGGTCTTAAGGTCATATATTCTCTGATTTTTCTTATGTCATCTTCCGTAGTCGAGTAGATTTCTGCTATCTGTTTATTACTATTCTTCTTCTTAAGTGCTTTCTTTCTGTTTCCTTTATTTGCTATTCTTGTTTTTACCGCGTCTGTCTGCTCATTGTTTTCAGTATGTGTCCGATATATTTTATATATTCCTCCCTCATCTTCAGAATAATCACTGTATATGGTCGTTCCAGCATATGTTGCAGAAGAGGAAGCAACATCTCTGTAGTCGGAACTCCTACAACCAATATTCTTTTCATTTATACCGCTACTTTTCATGTCACAGCCAGGGAGAAACTCCATGTCTCCGTCTGAGGCATCTGTTACTACGCCAGTCGAACCCACGTTTACCAGCAAACTTTCAGATCTGGTTTTGACACTTTTTCTAACTTTCTGTCTGGTGTTTCTTGGTTTTAACAGCTTACCTACATTATCTTTAATTTTGACTGACGCAACCTTTTCAACTTGTGCTGGTTTTGTAAGTTCTACAATAGTTTGTGTTTCCCTTCCTATCTTTTTAGTGGGTTGTACCGTGTCTACTTGAGTCTGCGTATTATTATCTACAATTTCCATCATTTGCGTCTGTGTCTCTCTTTCTTGTCTACTTCTAACAACTGAAAATACCTGTCGATCATCAGCTAAGGTTCTATTAGTCTGATGCTGATTTTCTCTTTTGTTTGACTTTGCGAGTGCATACCTCAACCTTCTGATCTCAAACCATTGATCTCGTAACGTTCTCGCATCTTTATTATTGGATGGCCAGTCCCAGTTCTATTTCTTCTTATAAAAATTCTGTCTCTGCCAACCATTAAATTCTGGTCTGCTATGTTGTCTCTCTTCATACCTTCGTGTTCTCGTCACGTCTTTTACCTCCCGTCTGCGGTAGTTTCTGTTGTTGTTATAAAGTGGTTGTCTTCTAAAACAGTTTGAACTTTGACATGACCTTAGCGTAATGGTATCATACTGGCCACACGATTGGAAACCTCGACTACGTGGTCTTCTATAATTTCCTACCAGTGTCATTATTTCTGCGCTGGTCTGATTAACTCCGCGTCTTCTTTGCATTTCTCCAAACCTACTATTAACACTTCTATTCTGTGTACTAAGCTGAGCACGTCTGTTGTCACAAAATCTAAAAGCGTGTCCCCTCTGACCACAACTCCAAAAAACCATATTTTTACTAGCTACCGTCTCTCTTATAGGGTTTCTCGTTTGTCTTTCTCTATCATGAGTATTTTGATCATTATTTCCCTGCAGTGTCTGTATTTCTCCCCGTCTTCTCCATCCGTACCTCGCTTGTCCTATCTCCATAGGTTCCTCAATCCTCTCTTCTCTACTACTTCCTATCTCTCGTCCTACCCTTTTTCTAAATCTTCTTCTTAAACTTTCTTCCTGTACAGCTATATCCACAGCCTGTGATAATCTCGCAGGATTTTCTCTCATAAGTTTGAATTTAAGTCCATCTGACTTTATCCCGTCAACAAAAATTCCAACCAGCATTCTCTCTACTTCCCCGCCTTGAACATTCTGCCCTATAAATGCTTCTTCGGCTAAATTAATCAGCCTGTCACTAAACAACTGAACACTTTCTCCATCATCTTGCCTAGATTGTCTTAATACTGAGAAAGCATGTTGTGGATCTGTGATCTCCGCATACTTGTGGGCTAGATCGTCCTTAAATTGCTCCCACGTCTCATCAGTTCCTGCTTCCAATTTTCTTCGAATATGATCCGAGACAGGCGATGCACTAGTCCTATAAGCTAAATTTTTCTTATCCTCATCTGTGGCGGACACTAGATAAGCATGTTTTTCGATGGACACAACCCATTTCTTAAAATATTTCGCTTTCCCACTAAACTTATCGATGTCAACAGATACGCTTTGCTGTTTCAAAATTGTGTCTAACTTGGATATGGCTCTACCTACACCACCACCAAGCACCTGTCCCAAATGAAGGTCCTGGGGTTCCATTGTTAAATCTGAAATACAAAATATACCAGTACGACACAATGTAGTATAATAATATATAGTAACACAATATTATTATCCTAAACTAAGCAAGTTCTATAACTTTTCAGCAATTTAAACTATTAAATTTGTACTTTGTTCAGTTGGCAATGTTGTCGATATCGTTATTCTAAACTAACCAAGGTTCATAAGTTAATTATTATACCTGCTTCAGTTCCTCAGTTACACACACTGTTGTCTGCTCGATCGTTTCTCAGCTTAATAAACTGATGCCTGTCCCAAGTTCATTCGACACTGGGTGAAAATGACGTTAGGCTCACGAAGTACAGTACAGCGTTTAGGAGATGACTCAATCGACACAGTAATGAATTATTTGACTGCCGGTTCTCTGTGGGCCCTTGATGGAAACCCTCTTCACTAAAACGATTGAGTTGCAGTGGATTCAAAAATTGTTGAACGTCATTCAGGTCCTAGTTGACATGTTTTCAGAACCAAACCAACTGCAAGTTCCTTCGACCTTGGATAACATTCGATAAAACGGCCGGTTCAAATTAATCGCCATTCTGGAAAAATTGAGATAATGTTTGAACTTGAGCGGGTTCAAAAATTTGACTGACCCGAGGTAACGGTTGAACTTGATTGACCTAAAAAATTGATTGACTTGAGGTAACGTTTGAACTTGAGTGGCCTTAAAAATTGATTGAATTGAGGTAACGTTTGAACTTGAGTGGCCTTAAAAATTTAACTGACCTGAGGTAACGTTTGAACTTGATTGACCTAAAAAATTGATTGACTTGAGGTAACGTTTGAACTTGAGTGGCCTTAAAAATTGACTGAATTGAGGTAACGTTTGAACTTGAGTGACCTCAAAAATTTGACTGATCTGAGGTAACGGTTGAACCCGAGTGACCTCAAAAATTGACTGAATTGAGGTAACGTTTGAACTTGAGTGGGGTTTAGCGTTATCGTGGCTGTGCCGTCCGATTAGACCTGATTATCCGGCTGCAGGTAGACAATTCTCACAGTAACGCCCCAGGTGTATAAGATCGATGTATCCACCAGCGGCGTCCAAGAGTGAAGCAGCAGTAAGCGACTCCGATTGGCTTTTTAAGTTCAGCAAAAATCATTGTGCGTCAAGCATCAGGCTGCTGTGTAGGAACGATTCAGCCATGGCTTCTTGAAAGAACGATAGTACTGGACTTGAGCAACTTGAGCAACCTTCTTGACTTTCACACTGGGCTATGTTACAAGGATTCAGCAGCCCGAGAAATCACAACAACTACCCCTAGCCGGGCTTTCAGTTGTTGTGTCTCTCAAAAATAATCAACAAAAACAGCATCCATTTTCCAGGCTGATGCACGATGGGAGAGATGCTGAGGATGTGATCCGAGCACTTATGGACTGAATATTTTGATGTGCAGTGAGGTTGCTCTTTCAATAAACCAACCTACCAGCCAGCCAACCATCCAGCCAGCTAACTAACTAACTAACTAACTAACTAACTAACTAACTAACTAACTAACCAACCAACCAAAACGACCGACCGACCGACCACCGACCGACCGACCGACCGACCGACCGACCGACCGACCGACCGACCGACCGACCGACCGACCGACCGACCGACCGACCGACCGACCGACCGACCGACCGACCGACCGACCGACCGACCGACCGACCGACCGACCGACCGACCGACCGACCGACCGACCGACCGACCGACCGACCGACCGACCGACCGACCGACCGACCGACCGACCGACCGACCGACCGACCGACCGACCGACCGACCGACCGACCGACCGACCGACCGACCGACCGACCGACCGACCGACCGACCGACCGACCGACCGACCGACCGACCGACCGACCGACCGACCGACCGACCGACCGACCGACCGACCGACCGACCGACCGACCGACCGACCGACCGACCGACCGACCGACCGACCGACCGACCGACCGACCGACCGACCGACCGACCGACCGACCGACCGACCGACCGACCGACCGACCGACCGACCGACCGACCGACCGACCGACCGACCGACCGACCGACCGACCGACCGACCGACCGACCGACCGACCGACCGACCGACCGACCGACCGACCGACCGACCGACCGACCGACCGACCGACCGACCGACTAACTATATAACTAACTAACTAACTAACTAACTAACTAACTAACTAACTAACTAACTAACTAACTAACCAACTAACTACCTAACTGACTAATTAACCAACTAACTAACTGACTAACTAACTAACTAACTGACTGACTGACTGACTGACTGACTGACTTACTGACAGTCTGACTGACTGACTGGCTGGCTGGCTGACTGACTGCTGACTGGCTGGCTGACCGACTGACTGACTGATTCGCCGATTAAATGGCTGGCTGACTGGCTGACTGACTGGCCGGCTGACTGATCGACTGACTGACTGGGCAATTGAATAGGTGACTTGCTGACTGACTGACTGACTACTTATTGACTGACTGACAAACTGACTAAATGACTGACTGTCTGGCCGGCTGGCTGTGACTGCTGACTGGCTGGCTGACCGACTGACTGACTGACTGTCCGATTGAATTGCCGGCTGACTGACTGACTGACTGGCCGATTAAATGGCCGGCTGACTGACTGGCTGACTGGCCTGATGACTGACTGGCTGACTGAATGACCGGCTGACTGGCTGACTGATTGGCCGATTGAATGGCTGGCTGACTGGTTGACTGACTGGCCAGCTGACTGACTGACTGACTGGCTGATTGAATAGCTGACTGGCTGACTGACTGGCTGACTGACTGACTGACTGGCGGACTAGCTGGCTGGATGCTGACTGGCCGGCTGGCTAACTGTCTGGCTGGCTAACTGATTCTTTATCAGTTTCTCTAATGTTTAAACCTTCAGTGTTATAAACGCTCTAGAGATCTTTGTTCTGTGAGTTATATTGTTTTCACATTCGAGAAACGGCCTACATCTATCCCCCGCATGCTGACATATGTCGTTCCTTCCACCCCAGCATGAAAAGAACACAACATGTATGAACTTCTGTCTTTTCTGGCACGGCAAAGGAAGTTAGCAACCGTAACAGATAGGCAGCCAAAGTTCGACTTCCAACATAATCCGCTTGAGCCAAACACTCGACTTTTGATCGGGCAACTCACGAAGTTTGTTGTAGACTTCAGGTTTTGTCGGATAAGGGGAATTATCTCAGTTTATGGGATTAAAATTTGCAAAGACGCAGAAAAGCACCACAAGATAGGAGACAGTTGGGTGTGGTTGGTGAAAGGCTTAATGTAGGATACACACAGCTGGGTTTGGTTGGTGAGAGCCACATAGAGGAAACCAACTGTTTGATATGATTGATAAAGAATCACATAAGGAAGACAAACAGTTTGGTGTGTTATGTAGAGGATCACACATTCCCGTGGCCAAGTGGTCACGCCGTTTGCCTCGCGCTCAGAAGGTTGTGGGTTCGATTCCTGGCTACGTCTTTCTCTTCACGAGTGCATTTTTCTTGAAGACTCATTGGGGTCATCGCTGAAGCTATGGAGTTCGTGCTTTGTGCGACGCTTTCGATAGGCCGCCCCGCGGAAAGAGACCGAGCCATATAGGATAAAACCCGGTGCAATGAAGTCGATCCTCTAGACTTTTAAGACTTTGTTTAAGACATAGGAAACAACACATTTTGGTTTCCCCCGCAAAGGATCACATATAGGAGGCAAACTGTTTGGATATGTTATTGAAAGACCACATATAAGTGGCAAACTGTTTGGTTTAGTTCATACAGCATCACATATTTCAGACAAACAGTTTGGTTTCGCCGCAAAAAACCATGTACCGGAGGCAAACAGTTTGGTGTGCATCGTAAAGAATCACATTCATTCCACCTGGATACAGTTATAACTGTGAGTCTACCCTACAGTGATTGCGAAACCTCAGTCTGGTGTGTCGGGGAGTTACACAAAGATGGTATATTTGTTATTTAATCGATATTACGATATATAATCGTAACTTGTACACAGACACATACACCAGCTGTGAATTTGTCACGTGTTGTGATGCATATGCACTCTGGGTTGTGTACTGATGACAGAGTTGGCATCTTTTGACATTTTCTAAGTGGTAACAGCATGTTGTTAATTCAATGAAAGCTTTCTGATGTTTGTAATAGATAAGTTTTCTTTATGTCTTATCCTTTCCCTGATATTTGCAATAGGTATGTTGTCTTTCTGTCCTTCGCAAAGAGACAAAGAGTGCTGAAGTACTACATAGAACCTGTGCTTTTTTTATGAATGTGAAGCGTGGACAATGAGCAAACAGGCTGAAAACTATCTAATGGCTGTGGAAATGTGGTTTCTGAGGAAAATGCAAAGAATACCATGGACAGACATAAAAACCAACGACCAAGCCCTACAAGAAACAAATAAAAATTGTAAATTGATTAGAGACATTAGACGAAGACTGTCCAAATTTTTTGGGCATGTTACAAGAAGAAATAAATTAAAGAACTTGGTGACAATTGGCAAGATCAAGTTGAAGAAAACAAGGGGAATGCAGAGAAGTAAATACCTAGATGGTTGACCACGTGGTATGGTCGAGACAAAAACACTGAGCTGATCCACGACTCTGGTGATCGAGTGAGGTTGCAAAATATGACCGCCCACGCTTATCGGCATGGCACATGATGATGATGATGTCTTTATGTCTTAGCCTTTTCATGATATTTGTAATACATAAGTTGTCTGTGTGTCCTAGCCTCTTTCTGACGTTTGTGATAAGTTGTCTTTGTGTCCTAGCCTCTTTCTGACGTTTGTGATAAGATGTCTTTGTGTCCTAGCCTCTTTCTGACGTTTGTGATAAGTTGTCTTTGTGTTCTGGTCTCTTTCTGACGTTTGTGATAAGTTGTTTTTGTGTCCTAGCCTCTTTCTGACGTTTGTGATAAGTTGTCTTTGTGTCCTAGCCTCTTTCTGACGTTTGTGATAAGTTGTCTTTGTGTCCTAGCCTCTTTCTGACGTTTGTGATAAGTTGTCTTTGTGTCCTAGCCTCTTTCTGACGTTTGTGATAAGTTGTCTTTGTATCCTAGCCTCTTTCTGACGTTTGTGATAAGTTGTCTTTGTGTCCTAGCCTCTTTCTGACGTTTGTGATAAGTTGTCTTTGTATCCTGGCCTCTTTCTGACGTTTGTGATAAGTTGTCTTTGTGTCCTAGCCTCTTTCTGACGTTTGTGATAAGTTGTCTTTGTGTTCTGGTCTCTTTCTGACGTTTGTGATAAGTTGTCTTTGTATCATAGCCTCTTTCTGACGTTTGTGATAAGTTGTCTTTGTGTTCTGGTCTCTTTCTGACGTTTGTGATAAGTTGTCTTTGTATCCTAGCCTCTTTCTGACGTTTGTGATAAGTTGTCTTTGTGTTCTGGTCTTTTTCTGACGTTTGTGATAAGTTGTCTTTGTATCCTAGCCTCTTTCTGACGTTTGTGATAAGTTGTCTTTGTGTTCTGGTCTCTTTCTGACGTTTGTGATAAGTTGTCTTTGTGTCCTAGCCTCTTTCTGACGTTTGTGATAAGTTGTCTTTGTGTCCTAGCCTCTTTCTGACGTTTGTGATAAGTTGTCTTTGTGTTCTGGTCTCTTTCTGACGTTTGTGATAAGTTGTTTTTGTGTCCTAGCCTCTTTCTGACGTTTGTGATAAGTTGTCTTTGTGTCCTAGCCTCTTTCTGACGTTTGTGATAAGTTGTCTTTGTGTCCTAGCCTCTTTCTGACGTTTGTGATAAGTTGTCTTTGTATCATAGCCTCTTTCTGACGTTTGTGATAAGTTGTCTTTGTGTCCTAGCCTCTTTCTGACGTTTGTGATAAGTTGTCTTTGTGTTCTGGTCTCTTTCTGACGTTTGTGATAAGTTGTCTTTGTATCCTAGCCTCTTTCTGACGTTTGTAATAAGTTGTCTTTGTGTTCTGGTCTCTTTCTGACGTTTGTGATAAGTTGTCTTTGTATCCTAGCCTCTTTCTGACGTTTGTGATAAGTTGTCTTTGTGTTCTGGTCTCTTTCTGACGTTTGTGATCAGTTGTCTTTGTGTCCTAGCCTCTTTCTGACGTTTGTGATAAGTTGTCTTTGTGTCCTAGCCTCTTTCTGACGTTTGTGATAAGTTGTCTTTGTGTCCTAGCCTCTTTCAGACGTTTGTGATAAGTTGTCTTTGTGTCCTAGCCTCTTTATGACGTTTGTGATAAGTTGTCTTTGTGTCCTAGCCTCTTTCTGACGTTTGTGATAAGTTGTCTTTGTGTTCTGGTCTCTTTCTGACGTTTGTGATAAGTTGTTTTTGTGTCCTAGCCTCTTTCTGACGTTTGTGATAAGTTGTCTTTGTGTCCTAGCCTCTTTCTGACGTTTGTGATAAGTTGTCTTTGTGTCCTAGCCTCTTTCTGACGTTTGTGATAAGTTGTCTTTGTGTCCTAGCCTCTTTCTGACGTTTGTGATAAGTTGTCTTTGTATCCTGGCCTCTTTCTGACGTTTGTGATAAGTTGTCTTTGTGTCCTAGCCTCTTTCTGACGTTTGTGATAAGTTGTCTTTGTGTTCTGGTCTCTTTCTGACGTTTGTGATAAGTTGTCTTTGTATCCTAGCCTCTTTCTGACGTTTGTGATAAGTTGTCTTTGTGTCTTAGCCTCCTTCAAAATGTTTAGATTACTGACTGTACAAACAATGGTTAATATTCTGATATAGAACCACATCATTGAGCTTTCTCAAAGGATTTGTTGACGTGTTCACCAGTTGTCTAGAACCGCAGAAATATCTCCAAACTGGCTCTGTGTTCTTCTGATTCTAATCTCCTATTGTAATGTAAACAAGTTAGTTGCACATCCTGTACAGGACGTCGCAGTGAACCCTCGCATGCTTTAGCTGTTTGTGATTGACCAAGCAAGTTTACTTTCAGTAGTTTGCCATTGCGAGCAAGGGTGGCTTTTATAGGCCTTAAGACGCATCGGGTATGCAGCGCCTGACCCATGTTTGTATTGACCAACCCGCACTCGGTGGCTGATGGGGCCAATAGCATACCAGCCACCTTTACTTCCCAAACACTCTTGGTACTTATTTCAGACTGGGTCCGGCTGGGGGTCCAACTCTACTTGGTACTTATTTCAGACTGGGTCCGGCTGGGAGAACAGGTCTACTTGGTAATTATTTCAGACTGGGTCCGGCTGGGGGACCAGGTCTACTTGGTACTTATTTCAGACTCGGTCCGGTTGGGGGACCAGGTCTACTTGGTACTTATTTCAGACTTGGTCCGGCTGGGGAACCAGTGTCACATAATAGACCAACGTGATTTAACCAGTGATGAGAATAAGAGGCGTTCTGAATTAGCGGCATGTTCGAGGCCAAAGGTTGTTTCAACAAATCCAGAAAATGTAACTGCACGTGTTTACATCTGGTCGACGGATTGGGAACATTCGGTGGTGAGTGAGATAAATCCCTGCATCGCTTTGACAGTTTATCAACATTCGAATACAGATAGAACCCGTCAGATCCTGGTTGCAATCGGATGTCTCCATCACAGGTCGGGCAAAGTTAACAGCTGCAGATGTGTAGGGGAAGTGAGTGAGATGAGTCTATACATCGCTTTGACAGTTCATAAACAGGTTGGATGGAAAGCGGAAGTACTCAGCTCGGGAGAAAACAGTCAGTCTGTCATTTATAGTTTCCGGACATCACGCAGATTGGCAGATTGCTATTGACAACTGTTGTTGGGAGCATACAGTAACTCGCTAGCTTGTTGGGGATGTCAAAACAAGTGATGACAACTCTGACAGTGACTAAGCCAGGGAGGATAGATTCTGGACAATGGATGATATGTCCAAATAACACCTGTGTGGACATAATGAATACCGTCACGTGACCAATTTTAGGTTTTGCCATAAACCATGATTGGGAGAAACAGTGTTGACCAAAACCGTGGATTATGATGGACGTGTTTGTGGGAGAGCTCTACAGTGTTAGATTAATTTAATATTAACTAGCATGTGTCGTTATGGCAAAGTGTAGCAGCCATCCCGGAATCAGGCGGTTTTGCATAAGGTAGTCAATATAGTCTATTTAGGCCTAATTAATATAGGCAGTAGTATTGTTAAAACTAGAGTGTGATGATTAGCACTGTTAGTGGAAAACTAGCTAGAGTAGGGAAGTGATACTTAGCTCTACTAGTTGAGAATTGAGTAATGGACAATAATTGGGATCTTCCAGTGGGTACTCCCTCGTGGGGGGGGGGGGGGGGGGGTTCCGCACGCTGTTGGTTGTGTGTTTTTTTTCTTCTTGTCTTGGCGTGATGAAAGCCTATGTGTTCAGTTCATCTGTCCCTGACAGAGTTAGGTTCACTGTATTTTCTGAGCGAGGCCGATGGCCACGATCATATAATAGAGATCAGTGATGGGGAGGCTATCACCAGTTGTATGATCTATTTTACAGGTTCCCTCTAGTTGGAATGAAGAACACGGAACCAAGGAAAAATCCGATCCCGGATAAAGTTTGGCGCAGGACGATTGGCACGCAACTTCATCAATGAGCCTATGCTAGAGGAAGATGATCAACATTGCTCAGGGGAGCTGAATGATAGAAGTATCCTACAGGATAAGTACATAATGAGTTGTAGGTCATACCAGTCTTTAACACACCAATAGTGATTGAGGTTCACATTGGAGGAAAGATAACATTTAAGTGTAGTGGTTCCTCATATCAAGAACATTATTACGTTAAGACAATAACGTGAAAATAAGGAAATCCATAGAACATTTCGCAAGAAGGACAAACGCCATGTTCATGGGACAGTGTTCTATTGTTTTTTTTTTACTGTGCAGGAATTATGAGATCTCAGTTTTCTACAAACTATTAGGAACAGTTTTTGTTAGGAACAGACATTAATAGTGTTCCCGGACTGTAGTTTCGAATGGGACTCAGATTTCATGGTTATCAAGGTTCATGGAGGATAACAAGTCTGGCGGAAAAGAAGCGGCAATTGGTGAGGTCTATTGTACTGACTCGTGTGATGTCGTGTAATCCTTGCCATGATGAGTGGACTCTGATCCTGAACTTTGAAGGCTGACCTATACATTTACATCAGAATAGACGACACACATTTTCTTCACAGACACGTCTCATATACGTTACACTTTTCTTTTAATAAATTAATCTTTATTAATTTTTAGAAGCAAGAGTTGTTGAGTATGTTGCGTTGGGGAAGTATGAGAGGGGGCATAGTACAACAGTGAGAGAGTGATAGGAAAAGGTGTCCACGGGCTGATGGAGTGTGTTGGACGGAAGCTGGTGGATTCTCCAGGATATTGATAGGGAAAAAATATTATAATGTGGGTGTTGACTCTCCTCACTCCAGGGACGACACTTTAAAGGAGGACACGACAACCAGGTCTACTTGGTACTTATTTCAGACTTGGTCCGGCTGGGGAACCAGGTCTACTTGGTACTTATTTCAGACTGGGTCGGTCTGGGGTCCAAGTATACTTGGTACTTATTTCAGACTGGGTGGTCCGGAGTCCCATGTCTACTTGGAAAAATGCGGGATTATTTCATGATGTCCCAATACAGGGGCTTATTTCATGATGTCTCGTGACAGGGGCTTATGTCATGATGTCCCATAACATGGATTCATTTCATAATGTCGCATAAAAAAAAAAATTTTGTTGTTGCGTATCCCTTACGGGACGTTGCAGTCAACACTAGCATTTTTCAGCTGCTGTTGATGTACTTGGCATTGTTACGTTCAGTAGTTTGCCATTGCGTTCTGAACGACCGGCTCCAATACCAGCACGCTATAACACAACGCGACACGGTCTGCTGCACAAATGGGTCGCAGCTGAGCTTCGAACGCCTGGTACCCGGCTCACAAACCGCGTTTGCAAGCCTTCAGCCACGGAGCCGGCTAATAATGTCGCATAAAAGAGGTTTATTTCATAAGTTTCCATAACAGGGGGTTATTTCATAATGTCCTATTTTTTTTTTTTTAAGCATATCCTTTACAGGACTTAGCTGTCAACAGCAGCATCTTTCAGCTGTATGTTGATCTCTTGGCAAGATTACGCTCAGTAGTTTGCCATTGCTTTCTGAGCGGCCGGCTCAGTATCCCGCAAGTCACGAGCGGGGATCGAACCGCCTCAGCTCTCGCTCCGCTACGAGACTCTGCGTGATAAACGGGATTACAGAGAGAAAGTGTTGTAACCCCACAGCCAGAGAGACCGGCAATGATGTACCATGACAGGGGCTTATATCATGATGTCCCATCACAGGGGTTTATTACAGAAGTGTTCATTATTTCATAAAATGTAATTTGTGCTTGCCTATCTTTTCTTTATCTCCGCGATATGTTCTCCATCTATCTACGTACCTGCAGAAAATTAACATCATTATGATTATAAACAATACTTATTTGTGAATACTATAATATATTTGAATACCAAAGACACAAACAATAGATTGCATGGTTTATTGTCTGGCATATTTCGCTGCATCTCGTCAGGTACATACTGCAGAATTCACACAACATAAAGTAAAATCAACAACAGCGGTAAAATGCTGGTGTTGACAGCGATGTCCTGTAAAGGATATGCGAAAGAAAAAGTAAAATAACTAGATAAATCCTTCAAGTCGAAATATACACCAAGCATAGTTACACAGTAATTTGAATTGCCTACCAAGGTAAATCGACTGGGCGGCACATTTTGGAAATCGGTCACGTGATTGACAGGGACAATGCGTTTCGTGTGTTGTTTAACACACACAATGATCGCATGTTAAAGCTGGCAGAAGCATTTAACATTCATTTACAGAAACCAACTTTGTGCAAACAAAAAGACATGATATTAACTTAAAAATTACAGTGGTAGACAATTTAAATTACTGTGTTTATAGGTGTGTTGTATATTTCAGCTAGCAGGATTTATATTATTGCTTTAAGTTATGTTGTGTGTCGTCTCCGTGGTGAAGGAGTTAGGGACACAAATCTTAATTCTGCATACTCGCGCTCGAAACACAGCTGCGGGCGATCTGGCAGCAGACCGCCTTGCCTTGGTTTTTAACGAAATGGTTTAGGTGCCAGTCGTTCAGAAAGCAATGGAAAACTACTGAACGTAATCTTGCCAAGACATCACAACAGCAAAATGTGCTGGTATTGACTGCGAAGTCCTGTTTAAGGATATGCAACTAACATAAGTTATGTTGTGTTATTCATGCAGTATGTACCTGACGAGATGTAACAATAATATATGTCAAAGGAAGAATAATGAAAAATAAGAAAAGAAATCCGAGACAAAGATAGATACAGGTGAAATTTGAGGCTCTCTTGCAGTCAACGACCTTAAGGAGTCAACAAACATTTATGTCTATGCCGGTAGCGTAATTCATGACCTGAAATTATCCGGACATGTAAAACAGGAGTTATGTTTAATGTGTTAACAAGGACTGTGTCAATACACATTGATTCTCAAACTGTCAGACGCCACACCGCTGCTTTACGTGTCTGGGGCATGTGGCGGGAAGATGTGAAAGTATACAGAGTTACCGACCATTAAATGTCTGTCTATCACAGGTAAGATGTGAAAATATACAGTTATCGATCTTAAAATGTCTGTCTATCACAGGTAATATGTGAAAGTAAACAGTTACCGATCTTAAAATGTCTATAATGGTAAATTATCTCAAACGACAAGTAGCCAAAAAACATTCCCATATGTATGGCACGTTACACCTTCCTTGGGTATTTATAATGCCCATGTTAAACATTGCCTCAGTGAGTCATTTGTTATTGATTATTTTTCATGCGTTTTAATGCTTATTGTTCTTTTGTTGTCAAAAATTTATTTGCTTCATAAGTGATGTCGAATGAAAGAATGTATGAGAGGAAATAGAGAAGAAGGGCAGAATGTCAGACGGGCCTGCGTGCCCAATTCTTAACCCTTTGAAAATAAAGATTTTCGTTCGTTCGTTCGTTTATCACAGGTATGATGTGAAAGTATACAGAGTTACCGATCTTAAAATGTCTGTCTATCACAGGTAAGATGTGAAAGTATACAGAGTTACCGACCGTAAAATGTCTGTCTATCACATGTAAGATGTGAAAGTATACAGAGTTACCGACCTTAAAATGTCTGTCTATCATAGGTAAGATGTGAAAGTATACAGAGTTACCGACCTTAAAATGTCTGTCTATCACAGGTAAACAAACTGTACCTTATGTAAAGGAAAAAGTCTGTCTCAGGGATGTAATAAACTGGACTTTATGTAAAGGCTGGAGTCTGTCTCAGGGCTGTAATAAACTGGACGTTATGTAAAGGCTGGAGTCTGTCTCAGGGATGTAATAAACTGGACGTTATGTAAAGGCTGGAGTCTGTCTCAGGGATGTAATAAACTGGACGTTATGTATAGGCTGGAATCTGTCTCAGGGATGTAATAAACTAGACGTTATGTAAAGGCTAGAGTCTGTCTCAGGGATGTAATAAACTGGACTTTATGTAAAGGCTGGAGTCTGTCTCAGGGATGTAATAAACTGGACGTTATGTAAAGGCTGGAGTCTGTCTCAGGGATGTAATAAACTGGACGTTATGTAAAGGCTGGAGTCTGTCTCAGGGATGTAATAAACTGGACGTTATGTAAGGGCTGGAGTCTGTCTCGGGGATGTAATAAACTGGACGTTATGTAAAGGCTGGAGTCTGTCTCAGGGATGTAATAAACTGGACGTTATGTAAAGGGAGGAGTCTGTCTCGGGGATGTAATAAACTGGACGTTATTTAAAGGATGGAGTCTGTCTCAGGGATGTAATAAACTGGACTTTATGTAAAGGAAAGAGTATGTCTCAGGGATGTAATAAACTGGACTTTATGTAAATGGAGGGGTCTGGCTCAGGGATGTAATAAACTGGACTTTATGTAAAGGCTGGAGTCTGTCTCAGGGCTGTAATAAACTGGACGTTATGTAAAGGCTGGAGTCTGTCTCAGGGATGTAATAAACTGGACGTTATGTAAAGGCTGGAGTCTGTCTCAGGGATGTAATAAACTGGACGTTATGTATTGGCTGGAATCTGTCTCAGGGATGTAATAAACTAGACGTTATGTAAAGGCTAGAGTCTGTCTCAGGGATGTAATAAACTGGACTTTATGTAAAGGCTGGAGTCTGTCTCAGGGATGTAATAAACTGGACGTTATGTAAAGGCTGGAGTCTGTCTCAGGGATGTAATAAACTGGACGTTATGTAAAGGCTGGAGTCTGTCTCAGGGATGTAATAAACTGGACGTTATGTAAGGGCTGGAGTCTGTCTCGGGGATGTAATAAACTGGACTTTATGTAAAGGCTGGAGTCTGTCTCAGGGATGTAATAAACTGGACGTTATGTAAAGGCTGGAGTCTGTCTCGGGGATGTAATAAACTGGACGTTATTTAAAGGATGGAGTCTGTCTCAGGGATGTAATAAACTGGACTTTATGTAAAGGAAAGAGTATGTCTCAGGGTTGTAATAAACTGGACTTTATGTAAATGGTGGGGTCTGGCTAAGGGATGTAATAAACTGGACTTTATGTAAAGGCTGGAGTCTGTCTCAGGGATGTAATAAACTGGACTTTATGTAAAGAGATGAGTCTGTCTCAGGGATGTAATAAACTGTACGTTATGTAAAGGGAGGAGTCTGTCTCAGGGATGTAATAAACTGGACGTTATGTAAAGGGAGGAGTCTGTCTCGGGGATGTAATAAACTGGACGTTATTTAAAGGCTGGAGTCTGTCTCAGGGATGTAATAAACTGGACTTTATGTAAAGGAAAGAGTATGTCTCAGGGATGTAATAAACTGGACTTTATGTAAAGGCTGGAGTCTGTCTCAGGGATGTAATAAACTGGACGTTATGTAAAGGCTGGAGTCTATCTCAGGGATGTAATAGACTGGACGTTATGTTAAGGGCTTGATGTAATTTGATGACTGGATCCGTGAATGTTTTATGGCGTGTTGTTTGTGTAAATGATGATTCTATTTATGATGGGACACTCCGTGGCGTGTTGTTTGTGTAAATGATGATTCTATTTCATGCTGGGACACTCCGTGGCGTGTTGTTTGTGTAAATGATGATTCTATTTCATGCTGGAACACTCCGTGGCGTGTTGTTTGTGTAAATCATGCTTCTATTTCATGCTGGGACACTCCGTGGCAAGTGGTAACAACATGTGCCTCGCACTCCGAAGGTCGTGGGTTCGATCCCGGGCTACGTCGTTTGGTTCACGAGTGCAGTTTCTCGGAGACTCCTTGGGATCGTCGCTGGAATTACGGATTTCTTGCTTTGTGCGTCGCTTTCGGTAGGCCGCCCTGCAGAAAGATACCGAGCCATATGGGATAAAACCCTGTGCAATGAAGTCGGTCCTTTTTGACTTCTAAAACGCTGTTTTTTTTTTCCTTTTTAAACTCTACCTATGCTAATTTGTATGTCTGTATACTAACTTGTATACGTACAAGGTAATTTAGAATTCAGGTCTTACGTATGACAATAAGGTGGTACTACCTGCTTTCTATTAGCGCCGAATGTTGGGCTCCGATCACTAAACCCGACACCCCACATTGTGCTAACAGCTTTGGGCAGAGGAGCGCAACTGGGAGGGCAAAAGCCTTATCGTGGTGTGAGGAAATGCAATCTAAAGACTAAATGTCATGGCAGGGCAGACCAGACACTAAGTGTTTATAGACAACTGGTCTAGGATGGAAGCTCCGACAGGCGGACAATTAGAGCATTGCTTTGTGATCCGGCAGCTTCTGCAGCTTGTCTTGTTCCAGACGAATTGGTGTTACCTTTCCTCTGGAGTAAACTAGACAGGCTGAGAGAGGGATCATGCTGCATGGGCAACACATGTTCTCTACATTTCACCCCAGGCTTTGTGCGATGGAGAGGTTATTATGCCTTCCTTGAAGCACAATAACTATTGTCGGTGAAGACGGCAAGGTACCAGCATTGTAATAGTACAATCTAGAATTGTCTTGACAATATTAACAACAGCAGAATACAACATAGATGGAGACAGTTCTTACAAGCGTCTGTAGCTTGGTTAGTCCAAAAGTGTAAGGTAGTCATAGGTCGGTGTCCACATTAGTTTGTAGTTGACCTTTCTTCCACTTTCGGTTCGGTTGGGTCTTTACGAAAAAATAAAAAAGTTCGGCCTCGTTCAACTTGCTCCTATATCATAATTCTGGTCTATTTTTCCGGATTGTCATAATCTCCCCATTAGTTCTACCGCGTCGTAGTCTATGACGCCTGGCGAATACAGCCAGGGGTCTACCAGTGAGCGACGCTAACCACACTGTGTCAGGAAGGGCCAGTCGATGAACGCATGTGAGACATGATCTCCACGCAGTGACGCAGGCCCGCGTAGTGAGACTCACAGCGGTTAGCCGGCAGACGGCTTGGGAGTGTTGACGGAGACAGACGTGATTGAATGATGCTCGTATGTATGAACGCCATAGAGAGAACGCCTGTGAGAAGATATGACTGTGCGCCTGTGAGTTGTGTAGTAGTGTATTGATATATTTATTGAATGTATTACTGCATTGTCATTGTAATTGTATGATACATGTAATTGCTGCGACAAGTGAGATGTGTGAATAGTGTTTGCATTGTAAGTGTAGTTCGTCACGTTAAGTTATTCTGTGACTGTGTTTTGTATCACACTTGTTAGTGTGTACGAGCCAGTGTCACTGCTGTAAGCAAGACTCTGACACGGATCTATATTAATCTTTGCCGGCTTCCTGCCTTAGAGGTTAGCAACTTTTCTCCGTAATGTCGTATACTCTTGTAAGTAACGTGACGACGGTGAGAATGAGCGGTGGTTCGAATCGCGTCGGTAACTTACGGGGTATCTGAGCCAGCCGCTCAGAAAGCAATGGCAAACTACTGAGCATAATCTTGCCAGGAAATCAACAATCAGCTGAAAGATGCTGATGTTGACAGTGATGTTCTGTGAAGGATATGCCCCCCCCCCCCAAAAAAAAAAAAAAAAAATTATCTTTAGTTTCGTCGCTTTTTTGTCGATTCAGTCCTTAAAAGGACTGGTTATGTTTCGATCTGTGTTCCTCGAATTCGGCTGAGTTGTATGGGGCTCTCTTTGCGTTGAGGTGGTCCTATATAGGACTGGTCCTGAAGTTGTCCTGCCTTTTGCAGTTCCTCCCATTTCTTCGTAGCTTTCTCTAGTTAGTCCTGACCAGGATTGTTTTTTTTTTTGCCAGGACAGACTCGGTGATATTTTCTGTGGTGATGTCCTGAGATAATCCTGCTCATAAGGTGACTTTTTTATAAACACTGAAGCCCCAAACAACATGTTGCACAATTTATTGCCTGGCATATTTCCCTGCATCTGGTCATGCGTATACTGCAGTGTTATATGTCACATGATGTGAAGTAATGAATAGCATATACCCATGCAGTATGTATCTGACGAGATGCAGCGAAATATGCCAGACAAGACATCGTGCAACATATTGTTTGTGGATTCTTTCTTTAAATTCACTCAAAGACTACATTACATTAAAGCACTGGTTATACTCTGACAGAAGCCCCAATTTCTATGCTGTTTTCCTGAAACCACATGCTCGTATGTTAGACTAGTTGAAAGTATAACCACATAACGTGATGCAAGCAAGAAAAGCAATCGAAAAAAGAAGAAAAACCCAACGAAATGCGGACACATAGTTGTACAGAAATACGCTGTTTAACTCAAGAGATAATGTAACAGTATTTGACACGCGGTTGTCTCATAAAAAGGTATTACCATAATTCTATGTCGCTTTCTTCCGTTGCATGTTTTTGCTTCACTGAAGCTTTTTGTCAACACCCAAGTCAAATATATATTTCCCACGCATAACATACCAGCAGGAGAATGAGCGAATAAACGGGTGACTTGACGACGTTCGTGAATATTACAAATATGTTTGCTCGATTCATGTGCAAGGGCTGTTAGTATTGGACGCATAGTTTGAGAAAGGTAACCCCACGATAGATACTGCATCGTCATGTTTTTGTAAAGAGTTGTAGTAAACAGGCTTCAACATTACTGGATCAGGACATTATGCTAGCTTGCTTGTGTTCGCTGGCTATGAGCTCCAGCGCGAAGTCCCATATGTCGGATGAAGACAACCTGTTGTCCAACATCAGTGTCAGATCATCGATTACTTTGCCTTTTTCAGTTTAGAATCACCTCCAATATTTTCCCACTAGTTTGGGTCGATCGCAAATCCACAGCGACTAGGTTTAAAATCCACCGCTACAGCCACTATAAACTGACCAATGGACCACGACAACCGAGAGAACAAAGCACTTTGCCAATACGCTCACCGTATAGCCTACAATCTATGATGTTTATTTTAACCAATGAACATCTTTATTAGCAACCGATTTCCGCGTTCCTCGATAACCTGCTAATGACTTGCTGGAATAAATTCTCAAGGAATAAACATGTAGATATGAACTTTGTGGAGCATGTATGTAGACATGAACGTTGTGGAACATATATGTAGATATGAACTTTGTGGAACAAGTATGTAACAAGATGGGTTGGCGTGCCTTTATTATGACTAACAATCCGCTTAATTAATAAACGAAAGACCGAAGTGCATCGATTTACAAGTTGACTAGCATCGCTGTGCTGGATTACCTGCATGTGGGTCTCAGTCTCCTTTCATAGACCACTCAAGTAGATTCGCAGTACTGTGTACAAACATCACAGCACCGCCAGGGCCCCAATTAGTTGTGTGGGGCAGAGATGCCAGGTATCCAGTTGTGTGGGGCAGAGATGCTAGGTGTCCAGTTGTGTGGGGCAGAGATGCCATGTGTCCAGTTGTGTGGAGCAGAGATGTCATGTGTCCAGTTGTGTGGGGCAGAGATGCCATGTGCCCAGTTGTGTGGGGCAGAGATGTCAGGTGTCCAGTCGTGTAGGGCAGAGATACCAAATTTATAATTGTGTGGGGCAGAGATGCCAGGTGTCCAGTAGTGTGGTGCAGTGATGCCATGTGTCCAGTTGTGTGACGCAGTGATGCCAGGTGTCCAGTAGTGTGGCGCAGTGATGCCAGGTGTCCAGTTGTGTGGCGCAGTGATGCCAGGTGTCCTGTAGTGTGGCGCAGTGATGCCAGGTGTCCTGTAGTGTGGCGCAGTGATGCCAGGTGTCCAGTTGTGTGGGGGAGAGAGCACATGTGTCGATTTGTGTGGAGCAGGGACGCCAGGAGTCCAGTTGTGTGGCGCAGTGATGCCAGGTGTCCAGTTGTGTGGCGCAGAGATGCCAGGAGTCCAGTTGTATGGGGCAGAGATCACGGGTGTCCAGCTGTGTGGTACCACCATTCTTGGTGTCGAGTTAGTTGTGTGGTACCACCACTCTTGGTGTCGAGTTAGTGTCTGATAGCGAACTCTTTCAAACAAATGATCTTAGTTAGTTAGTTAGTTAGTTAGTTAGTCGAGGTTCCAACTTCACGGTGACGGGTCGTCCCCATTATGCTTCGTTCCTGTGCCAGTGAATATCACACAAAATGCTCCCCACTGTCCAATGTGAAAAGTGGAACAGACAGGAGTCTCGGCAATCCAGCAACCCGCACAGGAACACTGTGCATAATGCCGCCGCCAGAATGCCGACACAAAAGTCCTCCACGGAAACCACAGTTCATCGTCGATGGAATCGGCAGTCACCAGACCTCATTGACCCAGATTTTCTCACATGGCTCTGTCTCTATCCTCAGGGCGACCCGCCGAAAGCGTTGCATAAAGCACGAACTCCGCAGCTCCAGCGTCGACTCCCGGGAGTCTCCTGAAAAATGCACCCGTGAACCGAAAAGGCAGATCAGTCAAATCAGCAACAGCCGGTAGCCATTGTTCCGAACATGCAGGTCAGTGTACAAACAAAAGCGGATATGTAAAAGCATTCTACGTGAATATCACAGCTCACAGAGTCACGCCACGCACTCACTCAGTAGCAGGGCGACGGAACCATATACCACCAGTCCAACATGAGGAAAATGCGAAATGCAAACCGGCAGCCACAAGGATAAATACTCCAGAGGCCGTAGCGGGTCAATGATCTTGTTTAAAGGTGAATGTGTCTCTTGTTTGACGTTCCCGGCTGACTGAAACAATTGCGTGAAAAGACTGAGTGAAGAGATTGAGTGAAGAGATTGAGTGAAGAGCTTGAGTGAAGAGACTGAGTGAAGAGCTTGAGTGAAGAGACTGCGTGAAGAGGTTAAGAGAAGAGATTTGAGTAAAGGACTGAAATATACAATACACATAAATATCAGTTGTTCGGGGAAACTCCACATGAAATAACACGAGGAATACATGCACAGGTGCTGATCAACACTCAAAGAAGTAGATAACAGAAGTAGACTTGAGAAGACCCACTAGACCAGTGGTTCTCAACATTTTTTGGCCCATGCACCCCTTCACCATATGTTCAGGATGTCATTACCCCCTCCCCCTTCGTATTTTCTCCCTATAAATGCCCCCTCGCCCTATACAGTATGCGTTAAAATTGAAACTAAATTTAATAACACATACTAGAGCAAGTCTAGACGTCTACATAAAACGTGATTTGCAGGTCTACTTACGTTATAAAATGAATTTCAGAAGGGCGAGAAGTACAGAACCGTAAAGTATGGAGGGAAAAACAATATCAAGTAATCGGTTCTTCTATTCACGCGATCTTGAAATAGTCTTAATTCCCCCATGGAAACCCTAAAATTCTCCCCTTGTGGGGGGGGGGGGAAGTGTGGCGGGGTGTGTGTGTGGGGGGGGGGGGAATTCCCCACCGATTGAGAACCACTACACTAGACAATTTACCTGTGCTGATAGTGTCATGAGGGCCGTCGGACGAGGCTTCGGCGTGTGGACTGTTCGCTTGCTAAGTGAGACTGGTGATGTGATGAACACGGCGTGACGGGGGCCGGACACCTGGGCTGGTCGCTGATCAACTTGAGGCAAAGATTGGCCACCTACTCCTCTCCGACCAATAACGTATGATGGCTCTATCACCTTCTATCTCCTTCTCTCTCTCACTCTCTCTCTCTCTCTCTTTCTCCCCCCCCCTCATTCTCCGTCTCTGTCTCTCTTCCTTTCTCCACATCTCTCTCTGTCTCTCTATCTTTCTATCTCCGTCCCCTCTCTCTGTCCATCTGTCTGCTCTCAGTGATGACGTCTCTAAGAACGTTCTCAGTAACTTTAATTCTCCTCATTTGTCTACGTAATGAGATTGTCACATCGGATTCCCGTCATCCGGGTTTTCTCCAGCGGAAACTCTCCTTCCATTTTGATTCAGTGTATGTTTGCAGGAATACACCTTCTGTGAGCGCCTTGTTTCAATATTTCATGTTTTGATAAACGTATGTTTGTAGGATGAAATCTTCTGTGAGCGCCCTGTTCCAATATTTTATATTTTGATATGTGTATTTTTGCAGGATTACATCTTATTTGAGGTCCCTGTTCCAATATTTCATGTTTTGATATGTGTATGTTTGCTGGATTACATCTTCTGTGATCGCCCTGTGTCACTTGTTTTCCTGAGAGGAAGTTGGAATCAACAAGCACATCTTCAAACTTATTATCTGTTGGGATTATTGACTGACTTTTGTCTACACTCCTCTCTTCTGTCTTCCCTTCCATATATCTATTTCTTTCACTCTCTCTCTGTTATTCCTTCAACACATACTCCGACAACAGTTCCTTTCAACAATAAACAAAAGATTTATTAATAAAAACTATGTCTGGTGTATGTATGGATAGTGTCTATGTAGTTGGTATGTTCTTCTAGTGTGGATGCAAGATAAGATGTTGATAGATAGTCTCCGTAATCTTCTCCGGCATATTCAACAGGCCAAAACATCAGATATCAAACACAGAATTAGAACGTTCTCACCCGGTATGATCCGTTCAGCTTGGGTCTTGACTTAATCCAATTCTTGAAAACACAAACAATTGTTCACCACAGTAACACCGTACAGTAATGTGATCACGGTAAGTCCTTTCCGTAGACAGAGTTTTCAGTTTTATGTTGTTATAATCCATCAGTGAAAACACCTCACACCTGTCCACAGTTATTTAACCGTTTTCTGAATATATGTACACTGGTCTAGGGTTCTTCCCTGTTTCGTTTAGGTGAGTACTAAATGAAAATGTTTTATCCTATTTTCTATGCTTGAATAAAGTTTCTTCTCTAAGGTTCACCAAAACCTGTTTTTTGACATTCGTTAAGTCACCCACTTTGCATTTGCTATAGTGACATACTTTCACTGCACCTGTGAAGTGCCTGATTAAATTAAAAAAGTCTTTCCTGTATTATCAACACTGCTTTCTATGTACAAGAGATGTACTGTTTGATCTTCTTTGATAGGTCAGGCTGTGTAGTAGAACCTGGGTAATAAACATTAAATCAGGTGATTTAAGTCTGCCTCATATCACTGTCTATGTGATTATCTTTCTCCAGCCGTAATGAAACAGCCTCCGAAAGAATTACTCTGACATAAACAGCAGAATTCACTAAAGTATAAACTATTCACTAAATAGAAAGCAATAGTAAACCCTACGCACAACCACATCTTTCCCTATGCTAATATTAGTGTTACCTTATATATCTAGAATTAATGATACTCCAAGCATTGAAATCTATTAGCACACAATCACTTCTATCCCATTTCCCGGGATGATTTCTTTGCTATTTTCAGGAGACATAAATCCAGTTTGCCGTCCCTTTCGGTAGCACACACTAACCCAACCATCCCAGTTGCTACTATTTATATTGGGCCTTCCGTTCTTCGTTAGTGTTTGATGTCCATACATCAACAATCGCCTTTGTCGTTCCCGTAACATCAAAAGTTCAGTGAAATCACGTATACGTCCGGGCGCTCCGTTCTCCGCTGTTGAGCTGGTCCTCTGTCCATCGCTCGTTTGCACTTCAAAGCATTCTCCGTTCATTTTCCCGTCGGCCGATACTAGCGGGAGTCACTGCCCTCGGCGCGTACCTGTATCCTATTTTTATATTCGTAGGTCAATGTTCGTGAATTTTATACCTCCTCGCAGAATGAAGTACACAATTGTTAACCCTTCTCCTTCCTTGTATTTTAATATGTAAGTTATCAAGGAATCATTAAACTGCAGTTTTTTCTGTGACATAGGCCCCCTCTTAAGAGAGTTGACCGCGTCGACTTTTCATCCCTGTAGTTTTGATTCCTCTGATCCTCCAACTTATTCCTCTTCCTCTGGAGTTGGATGTCTAGATAAGAAATCCGCTCCTACATTCTCCTTACCAGGAATGTATTCCACTGTGAAGTCCTGTTGCAACAACAACGTCCATCACATCCACCGTGCGTTGAGCTTCTCTGAAGTAGCTATTAACATCACGTGTTGATGATATGATTGGATCCTCACATGGATCAACACCTCATCCAGTAGGCGACTTCATAAGCACCCTACCATACTACTCATGACTGAAACTAGTGTTGGCTCATCGCTCCTGTACGTTCAGTCGCCCTCCTTTCCACTGGCGTAAGCGATGGCTCACAATACAGACGGATTGTCCCATCCTGATTGTAACACTGCTTCCATGTCCTCTTGGTTTCCCCCGGCTTTGCCTCTGGGGATGTTCCGCCTCGTCCTCGTTGGACCGAGTCGTCTTTCCCAACTCTCCTGGACTTTTGCTTCCAGGACCATCTTGGGCGATATTGTATCTGGTCAGCCCATCTTCGGTTAGAGTCCTGGGTAATTCTCGCCTTTCCCGACGTTACCCACCCCTTCTGAACTTGGTTACCGGTGAAACTTTCACTCTTGTCCTTTCCCTGACTTGTGATTTCCCTCCTCCTGTCGTTGGGTAAATCTGACCTATCACGTACTGTCCCATAGGCCCTCCTATGTTGTACTGGCGATCTCTGGTCTTCGTCTGGACTGGTAACTTTTGTCCCAATGGCTGCCATCACCATAAAGTGCGAAGCTTTTCTCCCGGATCTCCCCTCATATTTCCTAATGAGATGTCTAGGGAGATTTTTCTGCTCTTCCCCGATCCGTATTTTGTAGATGTTTTTGGACACCACCTTTTCCACAGGATAAGGTCCTTTCCATCCTACTTGGAGTATATTGGTCTCTGCTGGACCCCACACTTCCACTTTGTCTTCCACTTTAAAAGCTATGTTACTCTTAGTCCGCTTGTTGGGTGGTGCGTTCTGGCACTCCGAACAAGACTTCAACCACCGGCGTACATCTCCGGTCATTCCTGGCCAGCAATAATGGCCGGATATTTGCTGCAAGGTCTCTCTGACACCCATATGTCGATTTTCGCCAATGATGTGTCCACTCTGAAGAATGTGAGGACGGTGGGTCTCTGGAACCACCCACTGCTCATGCAGGTTATCTCCCCTCCCAGCTCTCCGATAGAGTAGTTGATTCTTCAGAAAGTACTGTCCCCGTTCTGGTAGCTCAGCACTTCTTTGCAGCTTCCTGTAGCAAGGATGCAACGTAGTATCCTTCCTCTGGGCAGTATGCAATTCTCCTATCCCTGAGTTGTCGCATAGTGTCTCTGCCTCTTTTTCCTTCCCTTGAGATCCACTGACTACTGTTCCCTTGTGGGCTGGCTGTTTGGGCATTCCCAAAAAGACATATTTCGTACCAATGATCATGGGAAATAAGGAGTCAGATAATACAGCAGCTGGAATACTGCCCGTGACGTACCTGGATTTAATCTCCACCTTGGCGATTGGCAGCGTCATGGTAACAGCACTCCTCATTGCCGGCTGTATTTCTATGGTCTCCCCTGTAAGTTGGTCTGGGCTTACCAAGCTGGCGTCCACCACCGCTTCCCCATCCAAACCTGTATCGTAGAGACAAGCAACCTGTTGGCCATTGACTTCAATCAGTTCAACCACAGGTGGTCTCTCTTGGTCCTGAGTGTCTTTCATCTCCTTGACCGTTTCCTTGCCTTCCTCTTTTAATTCCTCGAGGTTGGTTATGCAATTGGCGTCTTCTGCCTTGCATCTGCAGTCCACAGTATTATGTGTTTTCGACCGGCAGAGTGTGCACCCTGTTCCCTTCCTAGGTTTCCGGGTGTCCTTTTTGTTCCTTTCTCCTTCGCCGACCTCAGCCTTGTCTGTGATCACCGTCGTAGGAATCACTTTGCATGCTGCGAAGTAAGAACTTTTAGGTTTCGATCTGCAGTCCTTCGTGTTATGAGATGGCACTTTGCAGAATGAACACCACTTCTCAGACCACGGTCGTTTCGCTGAAGAATTCGAGGTGTTATGGTTTCCTTCCTTCACCTTCTCTGAACTCTCCGTTGCCGCCTTTATATAAGGTTCCACTTTTTCTCCTTCCCAATTCTTAGGTTTCTTTTTCTCTTGTTTCTCCTGACCTTTGGTTTGAATACTGAGTTCCGCAGCCTCCCCATGTACCTCTACGAATCGTTCCGCCAGCTTATTTACAACATCAATCCGTTCCGCCCCTTGTTCTCCCAAGAAGGTTCTGAGAGGTTTCGACATTTGCTTTCGCATCTGGTCGACCACCATCATCTCTTCGAGACTCTCATAATCCCTCTTGAATTCTGCCAAGTCCATCCATTTCTGGAGATAGGATTTCAGCCTCAGACTGTAGGCGGCGAATAGTTCTCCCGGCTCTCTTCTAGACGATCTAAACTTCTTCCTATACGTTTGTGCTGTGACTTCATAATGTTTCATCAAAGCGGCTTTTAATTCCTCGTACTGATTTTCCTGTCCTGGTGGTAGGCGTGTGTAGACCTCGTAGCCTGAACCACGTAAGGCCTGGGATAATTTAAGAGCCCATCTGGTTCTATCCAGTCCCATAGCGACTGCCATGGCCTCGAACCGATCCAAAAACTGGTATATCTTCTCTTTACTTTCATCAAAGACCGCCAAGGGAAACTTCATGGCATGGTAACCCTGCCCAATCATGTGGGTTGCCCCAGGTGAAGATGAACTTCCTTCTGCTGCCTCTATTTCACCCTTAGTTTGTGTCTTGAGTTCTAACTCTTTCAAGCGGTATTCATGTTCCATTTCTTGTCTCCTGGCATTCTGTTCCATTTCCAGTTTCTTGGTCTCCTGGTCCATTTCCAGTCGCTTGGTCTCCTGTTCCAGTTTCTTGGCCTCTTGTTCCATTTCCAGTCGCTTGGTCTCCTGTTCCAGTTTCTTGGCCTCTTGTTCCATTTCCATTCGTTTGGTCTCCACCTCTATTCTTCTCACTTCCAACTCGGCCTTCCGATCTTCTCGTTCCGCTTGACGAATCTCTCGCTCTCTTTCCTGGATGTAATCAGTTAGTTCCGAGCCAGCTAAACCAATTTCCTCCCCGTTGGCCCTTAGTTCTGCTGTAGTTACTTTAGGAGTTGCCATAGTTAAGAATGTAAGTCCGCAAATAGAGTACAGACACCTCTAGCAATAAAGAAGTCCTTCCTATAAACAGATAATCTACCTAGAACCTATATCATTTATCTATGTCTATTAAATATTCTAAATCTACAACACCACACAGTACATCACAACCACTCTCTCATCCACAAGAGGAGATATAGGATAAAGACTTATGTAGACGTGTGACCGTGTGACTAGGTATGTAATGTGTCTTACCACCTATCCACATTCACTCTGTCTGGAACTTTCTCACTGTAAAGTCACCAGCATTAATGAAATGGTTCTACCATAAATGTAATGGCACCATATATCCAATGGACGTCCTTCCATTAAAAGTCATCAATGTATACTTATATTTATTCCAATCAGTATGTCCCAACATGCAGGTACTCCGCTATGCCTGTGCCAATATGCAGGTACCCCTCTATGTATATGCCCTGTTATGCCCAGGTCATATGGGTATTATTTTCTACACCGCTGCTCCACCAATTATGTCACTTGTTTTCCTGAGAGGAAGTTGGAATCAACAAGCACATCTTCAAACTTATTATCTGTTGGGATTATTGACTGACTTTTGTCTACACTCCTCTCTTCTGTCTTCCCTTCCATATATCTATTTCTTTCACTCTCTCTCTGTTATTCCTTCAACACATACTCCGACAACAGTTCCTTTCAACAATAAACAAAAGATTTATTAATAAAAACTATGTCTGGTGTATGTATGGATAGTGTCTATGTAGTTGGTATGTTCTTCTAGTGTGGATGCAAGATAAGATGTTGATAGATAGTCCCCGTAATCTTCTCCGGCATATTCAACAGGCCAAAACATCAGATATCAAACACAGAATTAGAACGTTCTCACCCGGTATGATCCGTTCAGCTTGGGTCTTGACTTAATCCAATTCTTGAAAACACAAACAATTGTTCACCACAGTAACACCGTACAGTAATGTGATCACGGTAAGTCCTTTCCGTAGACAGAGTTTTCAGTTTTATGTTGTTATAATCCATCAGTGAAAACACCTCACACCTGTCCACAGTTATTTAACCGTTTTCTGAATATATGTACACTGGTCTAGGGTTCTTCCCTGTTTCGTTTAGGTGAGTACTAAATGAAAATGTTTTATCCTATTTTCTATGCTTGAATAAAGTTTCTTCTCTAAGGTTCACCAAAACCTGTTTTTTGACATTCGTTAAGTCACCCACTTTGCATTTGCTATAGTGACATACTTTCACTGCACCTGTGAAGTGCCTGATTAAATTAAAAAAGTCTTTCCTGTATTATCAACACTGCTTTCTCTGTACAAGAGATGTACTGTTTGATCTTCTTTGATAGGTCAGGCTGTGTAGTAGAACCTGGGTAATAAACATTAAATCAGGTGATTTAAGTCTGCCTCATATCACTGTCTATGTGATTATCTTTCTCCAGCCGTAATGAAACAGCCTCCGAAAGAATTACTCTGACATAAACAGCAGAATTCACTAAAGTATAAACTATTCACTAAATAGAAAGCAATAGTAAACCCTACGCACAACCACATCTTTCCCTATGCTAATATTAGTGTTACCTTATATATCTAGAATTAATGATACTCCAAGCATTGAAATCTATTAGCACACAATCACTTCTATCCCATTTCCCGGGATGATTTCTTTGCTATTTTCAGGAGACATAAATCCAGTTTGCCGTCCCTTTCGGTAGCACACACTAACCCAACCATCCCAGTTGCTACTATTTATATTGGGCCTTCCGTTCTTCGTTAGTGTTTGATGTCCATACATCAACAATCGCCTTTGTCGTTCCCGTAACATCAAAAGTTCAGTGAAATCACGTATACGTCCGGGCGCTCCGTTCTCCGCTGTTGAGCTGGTCCTCTGTCCATCGCTCGTTTGCACTTCAAAGCATTCTCCGTTCATTTTCCCGTCGCCCCGATACTAGCGGGAGTCACTGCCCTCGGCGCGTACCTGTATCCTATTTTTATATTCGTAGGTCAATGCTCGTGAATTTTATTCCTCCTCGCAGAATGAAGTACACAATTGTTAACCCTTCTCCTTCCTTGTATTTTAATATGTAAGTTATCAAGGAATCATTAAACTGCAGTTTTTTCTGTGACACCCTGTTCCAATATTTCATGAGTTGATATGTGTATGTTTGCAGGATTACATCTTCTGTGAGCGCCCTGTTCCAATATTTCATGAGTTGATATGTGTATGTTTGCAGGATTACATCTTCTGTGAGCGCCTTGTTCCAATATTTCATGTTTTGGTATGTGTATGTTTGCAGGATTACATCTTCTGTGAGCGCCTTGTTCCAATATTTCATGAGTTGATATGTGTATGTTTGCAGGACTACATCTTCTGTGATTGCCCTGTTCCAATATTTCATGAGTTGATATGTGTATGTTTGCAGGATTACATCTTCTGTGAGCGCCCTGTTCCAATATTTCATGAGTTGATATGTGTATGTTTGCAGGATTACATCTTCTGTGAGCGCCCTGTTCCAATATTTCATGAGTTGATATGTGTATGTTTGCAGGATTACATCTTCTGTGAGCGCCTTGTTCCAATATTTCATGAGTTGATATGTGTATGTTTGCAGGACTACATCTTCTGTGATTGCCCTGTTCCAATATTTCATGAGTTGATATGTGTATGTTTGCAGGATTACATCTTCTGTGAGCGCCCTGTTCCAATATTTCATATTTTGATATGTGTATGTTTGCAGGATTACATCTTATTTGAGGTCCCTGTTCCAATATTTCATATTTTGATGAACGTATGTTTGCAGGATTACATCTTCTGTGAGCGCCCTGTTCGAATATTTCATGTTTTGATGAACGTATGTTTGCAGGATTACATCTTCGGTGAGCGCCCTGTTCCAATATTTCATGTTTTGATATGTGTATGTTTGCAGGATTACATCTTCTGTGAGCGCCCTGTTCCAATATTTCATGTTTTGATATGTGTATGTTATCTGGATTACATCTTCTATGACTGCCCTGTTCCAATATTTCATGAGTTGATATGCGTGTTTGCAGGATTATATCTTCTGTGAGCGCCCTGTTCGAATATTTCATATTTTGATATGTGTATGTTTGTAGGATTACATCTTATATGACTGCCCTGTTCCAATATTTCATGTTTTGGTATGTGCATGTTTGCAGAATTACATCTTCTCTGAGGTCCCTATTCCAACATGTAATGTTTTGTTAAGTGTATGTTTGATGGACTACATCTTCTATGAGCGCCATGTTCCAATATTTCATGTTTTGATATGTGTATGTTTCCTGGATTACATCTTCTCTGAGGTCCCTGTTCCAATATTTCATGTTTTGATATGTGTATGCTTGCAGAATTACATCTTCTCTGAGGTGCCTGTTCCAATATTTCATGTTTTGATAAGTGTATGTTTACTGGATTACATCTTCTTTCTTTACCTTTTCTGTCCTTAACCCGCCTTGTGGAATAGGCCTAGCCACCTCAGTTCTCAGCCACCTCAGGTATCAGTTACCTCAGTTATTAGTTACCTCAGTTATCAGTCCCCACAGATATCAGTCGCAGCAGTTATCAGTCCCCTGAATCAATGAGCTTCAAATCACTATCGCCTGTCACGATCCAACATTACCTCCCCAAAATAGCTTAACAAAGACGGTGTCTAATGCGACCATCAAGTTAAGGACTTCCAGTGTCATAAATTAATGACTTCCAATGTAATATTGTATGGTCTTCCAAAGTTATAGATTAACGACTTCCAATGTTATCAATGGATGGTTTCCAACGGATTGGCAATTACTGCAGCACTGGTGTCTCTGTCTCAACTCGACTCTACATGGCGTTCGTATATTTGTGCTCAGTGTGTAAGTACTGGTACCCAATATGTGATTCCACCAAAAGCGAGTGGGTCTAATGGAGAATGACAGACAGACATATACAACAGACATACATATATAATAGACAGACAGACATATATAATAGACACACACACACACATCTCTCTCTCTCTCTCTCTCTCTCTCTCTCTCTCTCTCTCTCTCTCTATATATATATATATATATATATATATATATATATATATATATATATATATATATATATATATATATTAGTCAGACCAACATATATAATTTAAAAAAGTTATTTGCGTATCCTTTACAAGACGTTGCATTCAACACCAGCATTTTTTGCTGTTGTGATCTGTTGGCAAGTTTACGTTCAATAGTCTGCCAATGCTTTCTGAACGACCGGCACCCATACCATTTCGTAAAACACCAACACAACGCGGTCTGCTGCCAAATCGCGCGCAGATGTGTTTTGAACGCGGGTATACGGGATCACGAACCGCGTTCGTAACCTTTTGCCACAGAGCCGGCATATATAATAGACAGACAGATATATAACACACACACACACACATACACACACAGACACACAGACACACAGACATACACACAGACAGACAGACAGACACACACACACACACACATATATATATATATATATATATATATATATATATATATATATATATATATATATATATATATATATAAGATAGACATACAAATGTAATAGTCAGACAGAGATATAGACAGACAGACATATGTAATAGGCATGATTACATACATAATAGACATACATACATATATAATATTTTTTAAAAGTTGCATATTCCTTACAGGACGTTACAATCAACACCAGCATTTCTCAGCTGCTGTTGATGCTCTTGGAAAGATTGCACTCAGTAGTTTGCCACTGCTTTCTGAGCGACCGGCTGACATAATCCGTAGGTAACCAATGCGACACGATCCGCTGCCGAATCTCGCTCAGCTGTTTTCCTCACGTAGATATACGGGATTACGGAGACAGTTTTTAATCCCTTCGCCAGGGAGACCGGAATATATAATATATAGACATAAATAATAGACAGACATATATAATAGATAAACATATATAATAGACAGACATATATAACAGACATGCAGACATATATAATGTTCCAAGCGAGCGAACGAGAAATAAATGGACAAATGAATAATTAGATATAAATACATGCAGGTAGGTAGGAATAAGGATATGTCTGCACCGGGGCCCATACGGGGGAGCAAAGAATAGTAATACTGTTGCCTACCATGCACGTCGTAAGAGGCGACTAAGGAGGCTATGGTTCCTTCGCCCTGCTACTGAGTGAGAGCGTGGCGCGTCACTGTGAGCTGTGAATTTCGTGTGGAATGCTTTTGCATCTGTCCGCAGTTGTTTTTCGCGTGAACTGCATGTTCGGAACGATGACGGCCGGCTGTTGCTGGATTGACTGGTTTGCCTTTTCGGTTCACAAGTGCATTTTTCAGGAGACTCCTGGGAGTCGTCGCTGTAGCTACGGAGTTCGTGCTTTGTGCGGCGCTTTCGGTGGGTCGCCGGTCGCCCTGCAGAAAAAGACCGAGCCTTATGGGATAAAACCCCGGTCAATGAAGTCTTTCTGGTGACTGCCGTTTTCATCGACGATGAACTGTATTTTTCGTGGAGTATTTTTGTGTTGGCATTCTGACGGCGGCATTATGCACAGTGTACCTGTGCGGGCTGTTGGCTTGCCGACACTCCTGTCTATTCCATTGTTCACATGGGGCAGTGAGGAGCATTTTGTGATATTCACTGGCAGACGAACGGAGCAATATGGGGACGACCCGTTGCCGTGAAGTTGGAACCGCGACTAACTAACTAACTAACTAACTAACTAACTAACTAACTAACTAACTAACTAACTAACTAACTAACTAACTAACTAACCAAGGATATGTCTGCACGTAGATTGACAAATAGTTAGGTATCTGCATGTAGATTGACAAATAGTTAGGTATCTCTTCATGTAAACGGATAAATAGTTAGGTATCTCTGCATAAAGACGGACAAATAGTTAGGTATCTCTGCATAAAGACGGACAAATAGTTAGATATCTCTGCATAAAGACGGACAAATAGTTAGGTATCTCTGCATAAAGACGGACAAATAGTTAGGTATCTCTTCATGTAAACGGACAAATAGTTAGATATCTCTGCATAAAGACGGACAAATAGTTAGATATCTCTGCATAAAGACGGACAAATAGTTAGGTATCTCTGCATAAAGACGGACAAATAGTTAGATATCTCAGCATAAAGACGGACAAATAGTTAGGTATCTCTGCATAAAGACGGACAAATAGTTAGGTATCTCTTCATGTAAACGGACAAATAGTTAGGTATCTCTGCATAAAGACGGACAAATAGTTAGATATCTCTGCATAAAGACGGACAAATAGTTAGATATCTCTGCATAAAGACGGACAAATAGTTAGGTATCTCTGCATAAAGACGGACAAATAGTTAGATATCTCTGCATAAAGACGGACAAATAGTTAGGTATCTCAGCATAAAGACGGACAAATAGTTAGGTATCTCTGCATAAAGACGGACAAATAGTTAGGTATCTCTTCATGTAAACGGACAAATAGTTAGGTATCTCTGCATAAAGACGGACAAATAGTTAGGTATCTCTGCATAAAGACGGACAAATAGTTAGGTATCTCTGCATAAAGACGGACAAATAGTTAGATATCTCTGCATAAAGACGGACAAATAGTTAGGTATCTGCATGTTGATAGACAAATAGATAGATATCTCTGCATGTAGATGGACAAATAGTTAAGTATCTCTGCATGTAGATGGACAGATAGTTAGGTATATCTTCACGGAGATGGACAGATAGTTAGGTATATCTTCACGGAGAAAGACAACTAGTTAGGTCTCTAGCTAATACAAGTGATTGCAGAAATATGTAGCTGATAAATTATTGATAGATCGTCGTCTGTATGTTCACATTCTCTCTTTCATTTGCGTTTATGGCGCTATTTATATCGTTCTTGCAAGAACACTGTTGCCGTATTGCTTTCTCTATAAACATCTCTCTTTCTGCTGACGTCTCGTCTTGACTGCCTCTCTCTCTCTCTCTCTCTCTCTCTCTCTCTCTCTCTCTCTCTCTCTCTCTCTCTCTCTCTCTCTCTCTCTGCTCAGATCAATACGACCTTGCAAGACTGATGTAAACAACCGCTGGCGTCTTTGTGTGAATATTGTTATTGATAATAAGGAAATCTTCTACGCGTGGATGTGTCGACTTTAGAACATGTATTTATGTGTCTTGGTGACTTTAATAGCCAGCAAGAAGCTTGAACTCAGCCCTTGTTGCTGTCGATTTGGTTGCTGTTGTTGATGTTGACAATGCTGTTGATGCCGTCAATGATGCTGATGTCAATGACATTCTGTTGCTATAACTGAATCATTATTATTAGTTGAAGTGGTAGTTGTGGTGTTGGCTATAGTAGTAGTAGTAGTAGTAGTAGTAGTAGTAGTAGTAGTAGTAGTAGTAGTAGTAGTAGTAGTAGTAGTAGTAGTAGTAGTAGTAGCAGCAGTAGTGGTGGTGGTAGTAGTAGTAGTAGAAGTAAAAGTAATAGTAGTAGTAGTAGTAGTAGTAGTAGTAGTAGTAGTAGTAGTAGTAGTAGTAGTAGTAGTAGTAGTAGTAGTAGTAGTAGCGGTGTCGAGGTGAAGTATAAACATCGTGAGAGTGCCCGATTATGGGCTTCATATATCGATATGCCCATGGACTCTGCTATTCCCTCCGTCCAACGTTTACGTGGTCGGCCTCTTCCTCTGTTTCCATCTGGTCTATACATAATTGCTTGTTGTGGTATGCTGTCGACTGGTAACCTACTTGCATGTTCAAACCATTTGACTTGCTGCTTTCTAATAAAATCTAGTGCTGCTATAACCCCCACTTTAGTCCTGATTTCTTCATTTCTGATCTTATCTCTTCTTGATACGTTGAGTATTCTTCTCAGGAATCTCATTTTTGTTGTTGTGATTTTTCTTTTCTCTTTTCTGTCATTGTCCAGGTTTGGCATTGGTAGCACAGAGTTGGTAGGAAGATTGTGTTGTAAAGTGTTGTCTTAGTAGTTATTGATACGTGTTTGTTCTTTAGTATTGCTACCATTTGTCCAATGAGTTGGTTTGCCTTATTGCATCTATTTTCGATCTCGTCTTCGGATCTGCCATTTGATGATATTATACTTCCTAGGTACTTGAAAGTCTTTACTTGTTTCAAGGGATGTTCGTTTAGGTGAATTGTTGTTGTTTTTTCTTCTTTAGTTATAGTCATTACCTCTGTTTTGCTTGTGCTAATTTTCATATTGTGTTCCCTACACATTTCGTTTAGACTATTCATGTGGTCTTGTAATTCAGCTTCCGATTTTGCTATTAGTGCTTGGTCGTCCGCAAACAGGAGTTCTCTAATGGTTAAATTTGCAGATGCTTCTTCTGTGTTCTCGTCATGCGGAATTCTTGCGGTCTTTGTTTGGCTGGTTTCTTTACATATGTTGTCTATATATGTTATGAACAAGAGAGGGGACATGACACAACCTTGTCGTACGCCAGATCTTATGATGAAGGGTTCTGAGTGTCCTCCAGTTGCTCTCACTATGCATTCACTGTTGTTGTATAAACGTCTACATAGGTTTGTTAGATGTGTACTCGCTCCATATTGTTTTAGATTTCCCACAGCTTGTTTCTACCTACTCTATCGAATGCCTTTCCTTGGTCGACAAAGGCTACGTAGAGTGTTTCACTGAATTCGATTGATTTTTCTATAAGTTGTCTAAGAGCAAAAATGGCATCTGTGCATCCTTTGATTTTCCTAAATTCAAGTTGTGTTTTGCTTAGCTGGGGTTCTATAGTAGTTCGTAATCTTTTCTCAAGAATTTTGCAAAATATTTTCACAGTATAACTCAACAGTGAAATGCCTCTGTATTGTGTACAATCTCTTTTGCTGCCTTTGTTGTTTCCCCCTCCAAACTGTGATAATTATGGCATTTCCCCAGTCTCATGGTGTCTGTTGTTCTACCCAAACATGGTTGCATAGTCTATGTAGCCAAGCTGTACCTACTTCTCTTGCTGCTTTAATTACTTCATTTGGTATTTTATCTTGTCCAGGTGATTTGTTCAATGGGGCTAACCTGATGGCTTCTATAATTTCTTCTTTTAGTATGTCTGGTTCTAGTTCTTCGGTGGCATCTGTGTAGGTCTCTTGAATTCCTGTGACATCTGATGGGATGTTGAGAAGTTGTTCGAAATACTGCTTCCATCTTATCAGGATTTGTTTTTGTTCACTTATTGGTTCTCAATTTTCGCTGTTAATTATTTCATTTGGGTCAAAGGGTTCTCCTCTGGTTCTCATTGCACTGATCTTTTTGTAGAAGTTACTAGTTGCCTCCTTGTAGTTTTTATTTATACTCTTCCCAGTCTTTTTGTTTTTCCCTCTTTACTATTCTACTCACATGTCTTCTTGCTATTCTATATTCTATGTAATCACATTGTATATTTGCTCTTCAACCACTTTTTATATTTTTCCTTTTTGTCTTTTACCGCTTTCTTTACTTCTGCGTTCCACCAACTTGTTATTTACTTTATCCGTGTTTTGCGTTTTTTCGTGGTTCCGCATGTTATTTTTGCAGTATTTAACATGCTTGATTTGAACATCTCCCATTCTTCTTCCACTGTTTTTCTTTCTATAGGTAATTTTACAAAGAGTTCAGTTAGTTCTTTCTCATAATTTTCTCTTACTGCCTCGTCTTTAAGGTTTTTTTAAGTTTACAGATTCGCATGGCATGTAGTTTCCTGCTCTTTGTTATCTTCTTCTGATGGTTCTTATTGTGGCAATGACTGCTTTATGATCTGTGTTTATACTGAAATTGGGCACTGCCCTTGCATCTAATATATTTCTCTTTCTGTTATTTCTTGTTAATATAAAATCAGTTTGGCTCTTAGTATCTAGATCTTTCCATTTATACCAGGTATATACTTGATTGATTGATTGATTTAGGAATCGACATCACAGCATTCCTAGATCAATCAATCAATCAATAAATCAATAAATCAATCAATCAATCAATCAATCAATCAATCAATCAGTTCGCTGATTGTGATAGGTGCCTCCAGAACCTCATGTACTGTTTCATTCTGTCCTGTATGTTGCCATTTCTCTCGAATCTCTTGTTTTTTCTCTGGACCAGTGTTGATATTGTTATCTTGTGCGAATGAGTCCGCAAAATGGTCAGCTGCTTGCTTTCCTGTTAAGATGTTTCCGTCTTTATGTAGTGCAATTTTTGAGTTTCTCACTGTACCCTTATCGTTAAGTTGTTTTATTAGCTTCCACAACTTCCTTGTGTCTCTTTCAAAGTTCAGAGACTGTTTTCTCCTGCCAGCTTTTCTGTCAAGTCTGTAGCTTTGCCCATTGAAATTTGGCTTTTGCGTGCTGATATTTATTGTGGTGCTCTTGGCTGGGTGTGGCCTCTGCTTGCTTTCTACATACTTCCACATCATTATGCAACTGTTCCAGTTCACTACTCCAATATGGTGTATAACGTTTACGGGCTCCTCTTGGTACAGTTTCTTGTTCTGCCTGTAGTATGCATTTCCCAAGCTCTTCAACTACTTTATTTATGTCTTCTCAGTGTTCAGGTTTCTAACCAATATGCTGGAGCGATGCTTGTTCTTTGCCCAATCTGCTTTCTTGTAGTTCCACCTCGAGAGGGTGCTGCTTTCACTTACAAGGTCATTTTCTACAGTTAGAAAGACTGGCCGATAGTCACTGCCACCAAGTTGTTTCCCAACAATTCGTGTAATGTTTGGTCTGGTGAATGAAAAGCCAGGTCAGGTGTAGTTGTAGTGTGTCATGATCTCGAGTAGAAAGTATGTGGGTCGGACGGCTTGTTAATCCAGATTAATATATTCTCATCCTGCCAGTCTTCCAGTCTATCTCCTCTCTGGTCCATGTGATCATAGCCCCAGCTCTGCGAGTGGCTGTTAAAATCGCCACACACAATCATTTTTTTTTTATGGTAATGTGCCAGTGCCCGTGGTCAGTCACTTGGGCAGTAGTAATTGACCAGATGTAGTTCTGTATTGCCCATCTTAAGTTTAAGAGTATGATACTCAGCCCCTTCCATGTAAACTTCAATCTGGGAAGCAGCGATGTTATTTTTTACAAGGGTCAGTATCCTACTCTTTCGCCTGTCTTTTCGGTCAGATCGGTAACAATGGCAGCCTCTGATTTTGAAGGCTATATTTTCGTTGAGGTGTGTTTCTTGCAAGCAACATATGCTTACTTTTTCTTGGTCCAAGATGTTTTCTAGTTCTATTTTGTTGTTGTTGCTGACTCATTCCGCATTCCAGTGCATTATTTTTAATCTTTGTTTGATATGGCCAGAGGCTCTATTGTCATGTCCCCTGGCTCCACAGGACATCTGAGAAGGACCTCCAGTGGTTGTGGTTGGGCCCTTTCGAGACATAAGGCCCGGCACTGCACCTGCCTGGGGGTCCAAAGCAGGGCGAGCACCATAACATTTAGCAGTATTCGACATATTTCATTACGCGTAAGTGCGTGGCATCCTGATTTCTGTGGTGCGCCTCCTGGCTGGTTGCCTCCGTCTTCAGCACCTCTCCTTTGCTAGAACAGACTGCAGTCTTACTCGAGTTTAGGTGTGTAGGCACGAACACACGTGTCTGTGCATACATGTATGTGCATACACATCTAGAGCTTTCTGGTTATTTCTCAGCGCCAGTGATTCGCCGCCGCCCCTTCTCCTTTCTCCTGGTAGATGAGAGATGCATGTGTTGATGGGTGGGTGGGTGATGTGTGGGTGTGAGTGGTTGATGGATGAGTACGTGAGTGGGTGGATGTGTGTGAGAGATGAGTGTATGTGTGGGGATGTGTGTGTGGGTGGGAAGGCGGATGTGTGTGGGTGGGGTATATGTGGGTGGTGGGGTGTGTGTGGGTGGTTGGCGTGTTTTTGGATGAGGAATGTTTTGATGGGTGAGGATGTGTGTATGGCTGGGGAGATGTGTGTGTGTGTGTGTGTGTGTGTGTGTGTGTGTGTGTGTGAGTGTATGGGTGGTGAGATGTTATAGTTAAGGGATGTGTGATTGGGGATTGGAGATCGGTGGTGGGGGGGGGGGGTGTGTTGGAGAGTGGGTGAGTGGAGGATGTGTGGGAGGGTGAGTGTGTGTAGGTTGGGGGTGGGAGGGGATGTGTGTGTGTGGGTACGGGGTGTGTGGGTGGGGGTGATTGTGTGGGTGGGTCATATGTGTGTAAGTGGGGGATGTGTGGGTGGGTGCGGGTTTTGTGTGTGGGTAAGTGCAGGATATGTGAGTTGGCGGGAATATGTGTGTGTGGGTGTTGGATATGTGGTTGTGGGATGTGTGTTGGGGGTGTGTGGGTGGGTGGTAGAGGATATGTGGGTAGGTGAGTGTTGGTAGGTTATGGGATGGGTGGAAGATGTGTGCGTGTGGGTGGGGAGATGTGTGAAGGTGGGGGATGTGTGGGTGGGTATGGATGTGTGGTTGCATGCATGTGTGCCTGCGCGTGTGTGTGGGTGGGTGGGGGATGTGTGTGGGTGGATGTGTTGTGGGTGGGAGATGTGTGTGTGTGTGGGTGGGGAGATGGTTATGTGGGGGTGTGTGTTGGATGTGTGGGTTGGGGGATGGGTGGATGGATGGTATCATGTATGTGCCTGTGGGTATGTGTGTGGTTGGGTGGTGGATGTGTGTGTGGGGGAATCGCGGATGGATAGGGGATGTGTGGGTGGGTAGGGGATTTGTCTCATAACATGGTAACATGCATTGTTTATGCTTGCAACATTCATTTCACACTGTTTTTTCCTATGTGAATGCACTATGCACTGATGAACGAAAGATGAGTGATTGGAAGGGCCGAGTGTAAGACGGGCTTGCGTGCCCAATTTGTTACCCTTCGAAAATAAAGTTCGTTCGTTCGTTCGTTCGTTCGTTCGTTCGTTAGTTTAAACAGGTCTGCCACGTGAAGACCAGGAGTTGGACTTTTGCTGCATAAGTGATGAGTGCACCGAGCCATTGGGGTATTTATGCAAGGTTGGACGCTCACCCCAACCCTGCCCCCGGCTACATACCAACAACGTTTGGAACCCAGGTCAAGGATCGAAGCTCCGACAGAGCATTGCTTTGCTGACCCGGCAGGTTCTGCAGCTTGCCTTGCTCCAGATGCGTTGGTGATACCTTTCCTCTGGAATTAACTTTTCAGGCTGAGAGAGGGATCATGCTGAATGGACAACACTTGGTCTGTACAATTAGCCCAGTCTTTGTGCTTTGGAGAGATCAACAGTAATAGTAGTACAATGGCAATAATAGGAGTAATATTAGTAGTAGCAGCAGCAGTAGTTGTAGTAATAGTAGCAGCAGTAGCAAAAGCAGTAGTTGCAGTAGTAGCAGCAGTAGTAGTTGCAGTAGTAGCAGCAGAATATATATTAGTGATCATAGACAACCCACTCCACACGATGCCCAGAACCTTGGATCAGGTATGTGTCTTCCCTGTCATACAATGTGTGCAGCCATTCAGGTCTGCGCCCCGTTACCCTTATACTTCTATTTTCACAATCATGCAGTATGTAAATCTATTCACGTTTGTGTCCCGCTGTTATATTTCCATGTTTATGTCCAGTTGGCGCGGGTTTCAAGCTTATCTGCCCCCGTAACATGCTTTGAGAAACGCATGCCGCATCGATTTGTTTGGTTTTTAAGCTCTCCCTTGATAAGTTGTCTAACTTGCTATGTTCTCATTGCACTGTACTCTTAGCACATTCCACAGAACCTCTCAGCTGTGAAATGATGGCATTATCTATCTTATTGGTATTGATTGGCTTCCGTTAAACAGGCGTTAAGGAGTCAAAGATCTGCCTTCCACATACCTGGGCCATGAGATTATTGTATGAAAGATTGGTAGCCCCCAAACGTTGACTTTTCATTCAGAAAGCAATGGCAAGCTCATCATCATCATCATCATCATCATCATCATCATCATCATCATCATCATCATCATCATCATCATCATCATCATCATCATCATCATCATGTGCTGTGCTGACAGGCGTGGGCGGTCATGATTCGCCATCTCACTAGGTCACCAGAGACTTGAATGAGATCTGTGTTCTTGTCCCGACCTTGCCACGCTACGAAACCATCAAGGTGTTTATACCTTTGTCGTCCTCTTGCTCTGTTTAGTTTGTTTAGTTTAGTTTAGTTGACGGCTCAACATCACGGCACACGGGTGTAACCTATAAGTGCTCCGTTCTACTCACAATTCAAGCCTGAGTCCGGAGAATCTCAGCTCAGTGCACGAACTTAGTAGCACTGGCGAGGATCCTGAAATACTTTGGGTAGATTTTTAACTCGAAATTTTGCCCGGGCAGCGCAATTAGGCTACTCTTTTCTTTTCGATGTTCAACTACCAAGGAATTTTTTACGTGCGCAACAATACACACGGTCGTCTGATCTCACTACCCAGAGACCAGGGGAAATTGTGTTACTAGAAGTACACGTGACGTTGGAACCGCGACTAACTAACTGACCAACTAACCAACCAACCAACCAACCAACCTACCAATCAACCAATAAACCAATAAACTAACCAACCAATCAACCAGCCAACTAACTAACTAACTAACTAACTAACTAACTAACTAACTAACTAACTACCTCAACACGTGTCTGTCTGTCTGTCTGTCTGTCTGTCTGTCTGTCTGTCTCTGTTTGTCTGTCGCTCTCACTCTCTCTTTATTATTCTATCTCTGTCTCTCCCTCTCTCTGTCTCTGTCTGTCTTTGTCTCTCCCTCTGTCATTCTGTCTCTGTCCATGTCTCTCCCTCTCTCCATCTCTTTCTCTCCTCCTCTCTGTCTTTCTCCCTCTGTCATTCTATCTATGTCTCTCCCTCTCTCCGTCTCTCTGTGTATGTCTTTCTCTCGGTCTCTCTCCCCTCTCCGTTTCTCCCCCTCTCTGTCTCCCCCCCCCCTCTGTCTCTCTCTCCACTCTCTCTCTCTCTATCTTTGTATTCCACCTCCCCCCCCCCCCCCCTCACGTTTCTGCTAGTGTGCCATGACCACACAAGAAGACATCACACAAAGATACAAAACAAAGCTCCAGAAACTGGGGTATTGAGCTCCCAATCTTGTCCACCCTACCTAGCAGAGCGTGGCATTCCGTACGGTGTGTGGTGACCCCGCCCCAGTGACGCCGAGTGTGACAGCTGTGACAGACACTGGGTCAGACTACCGCGCTCTACCCCACACATTAGTGTCGCAGACCAGGGGAAGTCATTAAGCAACAGGAAATGTACGAACACAACACCTCTTTTACAATAGGGCGAGTCTGAAATTGTGTGTATGTTATTTTTCAACATGCCCCCCCCCCACACCCCCCTCCCCTGAACACACACTAGGTCCACCTGCCCACTAGCTTGTTGATGTCTTCCAGGAAACAGTTTTTGGCTGTGGCTTTAACCCAATTTCGCACCGCGTCCGCTACCTGGTTTTCATCTGAAAACCTCCGACCCCGCAGATGGTCTTTCAAGGTCCAGACAAATGAATGTCCCGTGGCGCGAAGCCCGGACTGTATGCTGAATAGTGGAGATCAGTGTGACCGACAGACAAGAGCTCTCGTTCTTAAACTTCGTGTGCGCTGATGACGTTGTAACGAGTTCAACCCCTACACCGGTCAGTTGAACTTAAATGTTGGCTTCTTGTCCTTGACTTGGGGACATATATTACAAGTACCTCTGAAGTCGGAGTGGGTTCGCCAGATGGCGAGGTACACTGTTAATAGGGAAAGCTAATCCGCACGCAAAATTCAGTCCAATCAATCAATCAATCATGTGCCATGCTGGAAAGCGTGGGCGGTCATTACTCGTCATTTCACTCGATCACCAGCGTCGTGGATCAGCTCAGTGTTCCTGTCTCGTCCATGCCATGTGGCCAAGCCATCCAGGTATTTTCCTCTCAGTCTTCCTCTTGGTCTTTTCCCTTCGATCTTGCCAGTTGTCACTAAGTTCTCCAATCCATTTCTTCTCATAACATGTCCAAAAACGTTTGACTGTCTACGTCTAATTTCTCTAATCAATTTACGATTTTCCTTTGTCTCCTGTAGTACTTGGTCATTGGTTTTTCTATCTGTCCATCGTATTCTTTGCATTTTCCTCAGAAACCACATTTCTGCAGCCATCAGATGTTTTTCAGCTTGACTGCACATTGTCCAAGTTTCACATCCATACAAAAGAACAGGCTCTATGTATCCCCTCAACACTCTTTTTCTCGTTTCAATTGACATCTTTTTATTGGTCAGAATGTTTTTCATCTTGCTAAAGGCTACTTTCGCCATGGCGATTCTTGTTCTAATCTCTTCAAGTCATCTCCCATCAGATGTTATGACTGTTCCGAGATAATTGTACCGATTCACTTGTTGAAGAATATTCCCATTTACATGTATATTACATTGTGGTATTTCGTTCTTCCTAGTGAAGACCATAACCTGCGTCTTTTTACAATTTAATTCTAACCCTAGTTGCTCACTGTGTACAACAACCGCATCTATTAATTGTTGTAGATCTTGTGTATTGTCTGCAATCAATACTGTATCGTCTGCATATCTAATGTTATTGATGTTTCGTCCTCCAATGCTGATTCCATTTATATCTTCTACATTTCTGAAAATATTTCCACTGTATAGGGAAAAACGATCTGGAGACATGACACATCACTGCCTATAGTGTTTTTTTGTTGTTGTTGCCTCAATATAAAATTCAATATCTCAGTAACCAATTGAGGGAAAATTATGAGATTTAGTATATAACCTTATAATTATGTCCACCCAACAAAAAATTTTTTGTTCTGGAGATTGTACAGCAGATTTCAATGTTTGGTTATACGCTGTATATATTTTATTGCCCCCCGCATTCTTTCCATCATTTTAAGAGTATTACAGTTTCAACAAGACACACCCCCAAATTTTTGAAATTTGTCTGCGCGGTTTTGCTTTTGGCAGACTTAGGGAATTTATATGGGGTAGGTTCAGAGGTGTCGTCAAACTGTGGGTTCTTTCATGAAACGTGATTATATAAATAAACTAGCTGGCTCGGCCCGGCTCCTGGCGGGAATCTATCTATCTATCTATCTATCTATCTATCTATCTATCTATCTATCTATCTATCTATCTATCTATCTATCTATCTATCTATCTATCTATCTATCTATCTATCTATCTATCTATCTATCTATCTATCTATCTATCTATCTATCTATCTATCTATCTATCTATCTATCTATCTATCTATCTATCTATCTATCTATCTATCTATCTATCTATCTATCTATCTATCTATCTATCTATCTATCTATCTATCTATCTATCTATCTATCTATCTATCTATCTATCTATCTATCTATCTATCTATCTATCTATCTATCTATCTATCTATCTATCTATCTATCTATCTATCTATCTATCTATCTATCTATCTATCTATCTATCTATCTATCTATCTATCTATCTATCTATCTATCTATCTATCTATCTATCTATCTATCTATCTATCTATCTATCTATCTATCTATCTATCTATCTATCTATCTATCTATCTATCTATCTACCTACCTACCTACCTACCTACCTACCTACCTACCTACCTACCTACCTACCTACCTACCTACCTACCTACCTACCTACCTACCTACCTACCTACCTACCTACCTACCTATCTATCTATCTATCTATCTATCTAATCTACATACCTGCCTGCCTGCCGGCCGGCCGGCCGGCCCACCGACCGACCGACCCACCGACCGACCGACCCACAGACCCACCGACTCACCCACCCACTCACCCAGTCAGCCAGCCAGCCAGCCAGCCATCCACCCACCCACCCACCCACCTACCTTTCTGCCTACCTACCTACCTACCTACCTACCTTTCTGTCTGTCTGTCCGCGCTATTAAATATTGATAAAAGTTACTGGAAAAAACGTCAGGACCATGTGTTGAAAGAGGAAGAGGACTATTGGAGAAATGATGGATTGACTTTTATGCAACCGAGAGCAATCATCAACCTACTGGAATTGTCCGACACAGATTAAGGTATGAGCAGATCGCAGACCTTAATCTACGTGCACACTTACTGGGATATTTTGCTCCAACTATTCAGACGAATTGCAGGCCCTAAACATTACAGCATCAGCATCAGCTGAAGAAACAAGAAGGAAATGAAAAATAAGGTAAGAAATATATTCCTTCTACTTTCCTGTTAATTTACAAATTATTTACCCCGTGCCTCTGTAAATTCTCTGTCTTTACTAATATTACACATTGCACCCCTCTCGGGATTCTCCGTGGTGAAGTGGTCAAGCCGTCTGACTCGGGCTCCGAAGGTTGTTTGTTCGATTCCGGGCCGCGTCCTTCATTTCACGAGTGCATTTTTTCGGAGACTCCCGAGGGTCGTCGCTGGAGCTACGGAGTTCGTGCTTTGTGCGACGCTTTCCGCGCTGCGGAAAGAAACTGAGCCATATGGGATAAACACCCGGTGCAATGCAGCCGACCCTGTCGATTTTAAGCTAATTCTTTCATTGCACCCACTCCCATACGAAACCGGATACGCCTTTGTGTGTCAACAGAATTGACATGTCTCACATTACCGTAAAAATAACTTCGTTAGCGAGAAATCACTAGTTGTTCAGCAAAAGATCAAAGGAATGTCGCCGCTTTCAATGATATAAGTTGTTTTTGAACCTATCAAAGATATATTCCTTGGGTGGGGGTAAATATAAGACGGCTGGAAAAATTTCATAACGATGCAACAGACAGTTTTCAAAATAATTGATCGTGAATGAAGGCATTCGTTTGTGGACATACTATAACACTAAATTCAGTCCGTCACTACTATAAATAGTGTGTGTGGACTACGCTAAGTTCAAATGGGGGGGGGGGGGGGTACGGGGTGTCAGGCATTGGTAGCACCTTTGGTAAGGATGGCTCTCATGTCCTTTCAGGACCCATCCCCCACTGGTCCAAGTCTGACACCCAGCTCGTGCCTGTGGCTCCTAGTAGCTGTCAGCATGCGACAGCGGCCACCCCCCGGGCAACAGCTGTGAGAGGCTGGCTAAACCAGGCATGGGTATCCGATTTGGTGTCAAACCAAGAGGTAAACTAGGGTATGCCTACCCAGCATGTGAAGACAGGATTCGGCAGACTGCGCGGAAGAAATCATTCCTGATTCAACGGGCAAGACGGCGTTTACCTGCAAAGCGTTGTGGAACGTAATGAGCACGGCAAGGCACGTAGAGCGCCCTGGTCATCCACTGCACCTGTATTCGTCTCCAATCGTCTCGACTTGTCTTGCCACTGGACTCAGATGGACTCAGGCGAGAGAGTGAGGTCGACGAATTGCGCAACTCTTCCTCACTTTAATCCAAGTCATCGCGCAAGTCATTCTTCATCCAACGTCACATATCACCTTCAAGCCCTGTGGCGATGGGCGAGCGGCAAAGCGGCAGGCGTGGGTACGCTGGCAGCCGTAGTCGCAGACCTGCACACAGGCGGCTCAGGCCATATGGTCGTCTTCTACTGACCGGAGCAGCAGTGGGATTCGGCAGCCCCCTGAGCGACTGAGCAGCCCTCTATAGGAACACACTGCTCACCTCCATAGCATGAGGAAGGGGCTAGAAAAGGTGCCCTAAACATTGTCTGCTTCATCACTACCTAACCAGCTAGCCGCGGTTGGTGGGTACCCTTAACTGCGGTCGACATACAAAGAAAGATAAAACAAGCAAAGCTAAAAGAGTAAACCATATTCCCTTAACAATTGTAACTTGGAATGTACGCACCCTACTTGACAGAGACGGCGCGTCGGGTCCAGAGAGACGAACAGCACTGATTGGGAGAGAGCTGGGCAGGTACAACATCGACATTGCAGCCTTGAGCGAGACACGACTTGCAGAAGAAGGCCAAATCTGTGAAATTGGTGCCAGCTACACATTTTTCTGGAGTGGAAGGAAAAGCGTGGAAAGACGCCAATCCGGTGTGGGATTTGCCATTAAGTCGGCCCTGGTCGGCAAATTAGCTGGATTTCCAAAGGCTATAAACGACAGGCTCATGACCATGAAGTTGCCTCTGCTGAATGGAAGGAAGCACGCAACCATTGTGAGTGTCTACGCACCAACTATGACCAACGAAGATGATGTCAAGAACAAGTTCTATGAGGACCTGCACAGTGTATTAACATCTGTTCCCAAAGGAGACAAACTTATACTCCTTGGGGATTTCAATGCCAGAGTAGGCACGGACACCACCTCTTGGAGTGGCATTATTGGAAAGCATGGAGTCGGAAATTGTAACAGCAATGGACTCCGCCTCCTTCAGACATGTGCCGAACATGATCTCCTGATTACGAACACAATTTTCCGTCTCCCCATGAGAAATAGGACATCGTGGATGCACCCTCGCTCGAAACACTGGCACCTCATTGACTATGTCATCGTCAGGAGGAGTGACAGACAAGACGTTCGAGTGACAAAATCCATGTGTGGTGCCGAATGTTGGACAGACCATCGTCTCATTGTCTCGAAAATGAACATCCACATCAGGCCACCACGGCGTCCTCAAGGGGCGAAAATGCAAACAAAGCTAAATGTCACCCGCCTAAAGAGCAAGAAAATGCAGCAGTCGTTTGAAAATATGCTGGAAGACCGCCTCAAGCCCAATACTGAAGCTAAACAGGATACAGAAACAGAATGGAGAGCCCTAAAGGACACAATTTACAACACTGCTATGGAAATCCTGGGTCCAGCCCCCCCGAAAGCATAAAGACTGGTTTGATGAAAATTCCGAAGACATCAACCAATTGCTGGCCGAGAAACATCTTCTCCTCAAGGCACATTTGAATGACCCAAAGTCAACATCAAAAAAAGATGCTTTCAAGAACATTCAGAGAGTAGTGCAGCAGAAACTTCGGCACATGCGGGACTCCTGGCTGAGCAGCAAAGCTGATGAAATTCAGGGCTTTGCTGACAGACATGATATGAAAAACTTCTACGACTCACTGAAAGCGGTCTATGGTCCTTCATCACCAGGCACAGCTCCCCTCCTCAGTGCAGACGGGGGAACATTGGTCACCGATAAGAAAGAAATCCTCCAACGCTGGGCAGAGCATTTCAGCAAAATCTTAAATGCAACTTCCTTCTTCGATGATGAAACCATCAAATGCCTTCCTCAAGTTCCCACCAATTAGACACTTGGTGACCTGCCAACCATAGTGGAAATAAACAAAGCCATCCAGCAACTCTCCAGCGGCAAGGCACCTGGTCCTGACTCCATCCCAGCAGAGATATACAAGGCAGGTGGGCCGGTCCTAACAGAGCAGCTTCACCAAGTCTTCACAAACATATGGATGAACGAGACCATGCCACAAGATTTTAAGGATGCGTCAATAGTACACCTTTACAAACGTAAAGGAAACCGCCAATCCTGTGACAACCACCGAGGCATCTCCTTGCTTTCAATTGCAGGGAAGATACTCGCCAGAATTCTTCTCAATCGCCTCACAGCCCATCTCGATCAAGGTCTTCTTCCTGAGAGTCAATGTGGCTTCAGAAAAGAACGTGGAACTGTTGACATGATTTTCGCTGCAAGGCAGCTGCAAGAGAAATGTCAGGAACAGAACTGCGAAATGTTCTCCACTTTCATTGACCTTACCAAGGCTTTTGATACAGTCAGCAGAGATGGATTGTGGAAGATTATGGCAAAATATGGCTGTCCACGAAAGTTTGTCCAAATAGTGCGGCTATTTCATGACGGCATGCAGGCAAGAGTACAGGAAAATGGTGAACTGTCTGAACCCTTTCCTGTCACCAATGGAGTGAAGCAAGGATGTGTCCTGGCACCAACACTGTTCAGCCTCATGTTTTCAGCCATGCTGATGAATGCCTTCGAGAACGACGACATTGGAATAGACATCAACTACCGTATGGATGGAAAGTTATTCAATCTCAGAAGGCTGAAAGCTAAAACCAAAATTGACAGCGGCACCGTCAGAGAGCTCCTGTTTGCTGATGATTGCGCTCTATACGCCAACTCAGAGGCGGACATGCAACATAATGTTTCAGCTTTCTCACATGCCTGTGCCAAATTTGGGCTCAATATCAACTTGGAGAAGACTGTAGTTATGTACCAGCCAGCTCCAGGGAATAATCACACTGTGCCGAATATCAAAGTGAATGATCATAGACTAAGTGTTGTGGACAAATTCACCTATCTTGGCAGCACTGTGTCACAAGCTGCCACAATCGATGACGAAGTGAATGCAAGAATCTCCAAGGCCAGTGCAGCCTTTGGCAGACTGTACAAGAATGTATGGGACAGAACTGGAATAAGCCTGCAAACAAGGCTAAAAGTCTACAAAGCAGTTGTATTATCCACACTGCTATATGCTTGTGAAACCTGGACTGTTTATCAGCGACACGCTAGGAAATTAAACCACTTCCACACAGTCTGCCTAAGGAAGCTACTGAAGATTAAATGGCAAGACAAGATTCCAGACACTGAAGTCCTAGAAAGAGCATCCATACCCAGTATCCACACTCTACTGATGAAGAATCAGATTCGCTGGGCTGGTCACTTGACCCGCATGCCAGATCACAGGCTCCCTAAACGAATTTTCTACAACGAACTGCGTTATGGTAAACGCTCCCAAGGTGGCCAGAGGAAACGTTTTAAAGACACTCTGAAAATTTCACTGAATGCTTTTGGAATTCATCATGACACCTGGGAGGCTGCAGCCAGAGATCGAAATTCGTGGCGTGCATCATTGCGCAAAGGTGCAGTCATATGTGAGGCAACCAGGACTGCAAGAGCTGTGAAGAAAAGGCAGGACAGAAAAACCACTGCAGGAAATCCTCCTCCAGAGACGTCAAGCATTCTTTGCCCACATTGTCAAAGAACATTTCGAGCCAAAATAGGCCTTATCAGCCATCTTAGAACCCACGGCTCCACACCTTCAACCCCACTGGATGAAATGAATGGTCATCATCATTCATGATGGACAAACAACAACATCAACATCAAGTTCAAATGGAGCAGGCGCAAAACAACAACTATGGTAATATCCACGTGTATCACTATATCACATTTTAGTAATATCCACGTGTATCACTAAATCAAATTTGAGCAATATCCACGTGTATCACTGTATCAAACTATAGTAATATCCACGTGTATCACTATATCAGATTTGAGTAATATCTACGTGTATCACTATATCAGATTTGAGTAATATCCACGTGTATCACTATATCAGATTTGAGTAATATCCACGTGTATCACTATATCAAATTTGAGTAATATCCACGTGTATCACTATATCAAATTTGAGTAATATTCACGTGTATCATTATATCAAATTTTAGTGATATCCACATGTATCACTATATCAAATTTGAGTAATATCCACGTGTATCACTGTATCAAACTATAGTAATATCCACGTGTATCACTATATCAAATTTGAGTAATATCCACGTGTATCACTATATCAAATTTGAGTAATATCCACGTGTATCACTATATCAAATTTTAGTAATATCCATGTGTATCACTATATCATGAATCATGAATTTGCAGTACAATCTAGAGATATCTTGATAACTGCAGCCAAAGATTTAATTCCGACCAAGAAAAAGCAACAAAAGCCATGGATTACACCAGACACGTTCAATCAATCATGTGCCATGCCGGAAAGCGTGGGCGGTCATGACTCGCCATTTCACTCGATCACCAGTGTCATGGATCAGTTCAGTGTTCCTGTCCCGTCCATGCCATGTGGCCAAGCCATCCAGGTATTTTCCTCTCGGTCTTCCTCTTGGTCTGTTCCCTTCGATCTTGCCAGTTGTCACCAAGTTCTCCAATCCATTTCTTCTCATAACATGTCCAAAAAATTTTGACTGTCTACGTCTAATCTCTCCAATCAGCTTACGATGTTCATTTGTCTCCTGTAGTACTTGGTCATTGGTTTTTCTGTCTGTCCATGGTATTCTTTGCATTTTCCTCAGAAACCACATTTCTGCAGCCATCAGATGTTTTTCATCTTGACTGCTCATTGTCCAAGTTTCACATCCATACAAAAGAACAGGCTCTATGAATCCCCTAAACACTCTTTTTCTCGTTTCAATTGACATCTTTTTATTGGTCAGAATGTTTTTCATCTTGCTAAAGGCTACTTTCGCCATGGCGATTCTTGTTCTAATCTCTTCAAGGCATCTCCCATCAGATGTTATGACTGTTCCAAGATAATTGTACCGATTCACTTGTTGAAGAATATTTCCATTTACTTGTATTGTGGCACTTCTTTCTTCCTAGTGACGACCATAACCTGAGTCTTTTTACAATTTAATTCTAACCCCAGTTGCTCACTGTAGACACGTTAGAATTAATAAAACAAGGAAGGGAACTGAAACATGAAGGAGGTAAATCCAATAACTTCAGGATAAAGTATAAATCTTTAACTTGAGAAATAAGAGAGAACACAAGAAAAGACAAAAACCAATATATACAAAACTGCTGTACCAGAATAGAGTAATATCATAAGACTGGAAGAGATTACGAAATGTTCAAAGAAATGAATTTATTGACAAGAAATATTCAATCTCAATTAAAAGTTATCTGTGACAAGTTGGGAAATACCTTAACAGAATCTAGACAAATTCTAGAAAGATGGCAGGAATACTGCAATAGAATGTATGATATGAATGACTGTGAGAATATGAATGAGATACATGAGCCAATGATAGCAGAGACAGAACCTGAACCCTCATTAGATGAAATTGCATGGGCAATAAAGAACCTGAAGAATGGTACATCACCAGGATGTGATTAGATACCTGCTGAACCAATTAAAGCGGGAGGAGAAGAAAGCATATGAATCTATCACTCATTATGCGAAAAGGTATGGAAATATGGTATATGGCCAAAAGACTGGAAAAGAACTATTTTCATTCCAAAACCCAAAAAAGGCAACATGAAATTATGCACCAACTTTAGAACTGTTGCCCTCATCAGTTATGCAAGTAAAATTCTGCTAAGTATCGCGTAAGAAAATGGAAGAAGAAATGAACGTGGTTCAAGCTGGATTTAGGCAAGGAAGAGGAACAGCAGATCACCTACTCAACATGCATTTAATAATAGAGAAGAGCAGAGAATTTAATGTAAACCTTTTCTCATGTTCTGTGGATTATTCAAAAGCATTTGACTGTGTACAACATCATAAACTTTGGGAAATCATGAGGAATATGGGCTTTACGTCACATATAATGCAATTCATAAGAATGCTCTATCTAGACCAACAAACAGCGGTTAGAATAGATGGCGAGACCCCAGATTGATTTGACATCAAGCAAGTTGTCCGTCAAGGCTGTGTGCTTTCCCCATATTTGTTTAACCTTGTACGCCGAAAATATAATGACAGAGATGATATATACAAAGAGCAATATGATGCCCTAAATATCGGTGGTAATAACATACCAGAGATTCGATATGCTGATGATACAGTATTGGTATCCACAACACAGAATGGTATAGACAACCTAATAACCTCAATCCAAATGAATAGTGAAAATCACAAATTGTTTCGTAACAAGCAAAAACAAAGATAATGTATACAGATAAACCTACTATGGAGAAAGAAATATATGTTAATGAGGACAGATTGGAGGTGGTGGAACATTTCGAATATCTTGGGTCATTGATTACCAACAATGGTGACACAATGAAAGAAATTAAACGACGAATTCTATTGCTCTTCAAAGACTAAAATAACGTAATAAATTCTGGAGTGGGACAGACAGAACTACAAAAATAAGATTTTTAAGATGCATTTTTGTTAATGCATCTTTGCCATTGCAATATACGCCTGTGAGACCTGGACACTTACTAAACAAGCTGAACAGCGCATACATGCCTTTGAATATAAAAGTTATAGACGAGTTCTAAGAATATCTTGGGTAAAGAAAAGAACAAATGCACCCATACTTCAAGAGCAGGATATTGAAGACATTTGGGTATTAAAGACGATAAAAGTAAGAGAATTGAAATATTTTGGTCACTTGAAACGTCACGAAAGTTTGGAGAGAACAATAATGGAAGGATATATGCCTGGGAAAAGAGGAAGAGGAAGGCCAAAGAGAAGATGGGTGCAGGATGTAGCGGATGATCTCCAGATAGGTGTATCGGACGCGGGACATCTTGCTTATGATCGAGAGGTGTTCCGGAAGGTTGTTATGGGAGCGAGGTTCTGCAAAAGACATGCTACTGAATGAATGAATGAATAAAAAAAAAAAAGAATAGAAAGAAAGAAAGAAGGTAAGTAAGAGACAGAAAGAAATAAAGAAAAAAGGAAGAAAAATAGACAGACAGACAGACAGACAGGCAGGCAGGCAGGCAGGCAGGCAGGCAGGCAGGGAGAAAGAAAGAAAGAAAGAAAGAAAGAAAAATAGATAGGACAGACAGACAGACTGACAGACAGACAGACAGACAGACAGGCAGGCAGGCAGGCAGGCAGGCAGAAAGAAAGAAAGAAAGAAAGAAAGAAAGAAAGAAAGAAAGAAAGAAAGAAAGAAAGAAAGAAAGAACAGCATGATCAGTTTTCGAGGCACAGACTGAAAGTACAGGAATTGATACATCGCAATGATATTAAATGGTTATGAAGAAACACATTCGCCCACGCCAGCTGACAATTTACTTGAAAACGAAGATGGTCCAGTCAGCATTACAACAAAGCAGCGACCTTCAGGTTATGTTGCTGCAGGGTCGATACCACTTGACTCCTGACAGATCGCCTCATCATCTTGTCTAGAAGGTCAGCCAGGAACAATGAGCCTTGTCACAGAGGAGTTTCATGTCAATAAAATGTCTTAATATTCCAGCCGTTGAATTCTGAAACTTGGTGCTCCCATCTTTCTTAGGGGGAGGGGGGGGGGGGGGGGAGACAATAACGTGAGTGTGTGTGTGCGCGAATGTTTAAGTGTGCGCGGGCGCGTGTGTGTGGTAATGTGTATGGAAAAGAAGTTGGTAGTGAATTTACAACAGAAGCAAATCTTATTTTTCTGTACGTTCGCTAGGAATCAGTCTATAGCTAAAATTGAATTTCCTACATGCACTTTACTGTCTTCTGTAGATCCTGCTTGAACTTTACTGGCTTCTGTAGATCCTGCTTGAACTTTACTGTCTTCTGTAGATCCTGATTGAACTTTACTGTCTTCTGTAGACCCTGATTGAACTTTACTGTCTTCTGTAGATCCTGATTGAACTTTACTGTCTTCTGTAGATCCTGATTGAACTTTACTGTCTTCTGTAGATCCTGCATGAACTTTGCTGTCTTCTCTAGATCCTACATGAACTTCATCGTGTTCTGTAGATCCTGCATGAACTTTCATGTTTTCTATAGATCCTGCACGAACTTCATCGTGTTCTGTAGATCCTACATGAACTTTACTGTCTTCTATAGATCCTGCATAAACTTTACTGTCTTCTGTAGATCCTGATGAACTTTACTGTCTTCTGTAGATCCTACATGAACTTCATCATGTTCTGTAGATCCTGCATGAACTTTCATGTCTTCTGTAGATCCTGCATAAACATTACCGTCTTCTGTAGATCCTGCATGGACTTTACCGTCTTCTTTAGATCCTGCGTGAACTTTACTGTCTTCTGTAGATCCAGCATGCACTTTACTATCTTCTATAGATCCTACAGACTTCCATAGAGTCTAAAATCTGGGGTTGTTTCAAAAAGCCATAGAGCAGATCCTTCTGTGTTGTTACATTCAGCCACAGAACAGATCCTTCTGAGTTATTTAATCCGGCCACAGAACAGATCCTTCTGAGTTATTTAATCCAGCCACAGAACATATCCTTCTGAATTGTTTCATCCAACCACAGAATATGTCCTTCTGAGTTATTCAATCCAGTCACAGAACAGATCCTTCTGAGTTGTTTCATTCAGCCACAGAACATATCCTTCAGAGTTGTTTCATTCATCCACAGAACCTTCTGCGTTGTTTCAACTATCCACAGAACAGAACCTTCTGTGTTGTTTCATCCAGCCACAGAACATAACCTTCTGTGTTGTTTCATCCAGCCACAGAACAGATCCTTCAAATTGTTTCATCCAGCCACAGAACAGATCCTTCTGAGTTGTTCGTCCAGTCATTGCACAGATCCTTCCGAGCTGTATTTGTAACAGTTTTGTAGTGTGTCAGTTGAGACAGACACCCGGCGTCGCGACTCGGGTGGGCTCGCTGATAGAGTGTGTAGAGATGGTAAAGGTCCAAAACACTCGAGAAAGAAAACCCGCTTCTGACGATCGGAACACCACCAGTAGTGCTTGCTCCGTAGTTTTTAATACTCGTATTAAGTCAAGGGTTGGCAACTATTCTGTAGTGGCGTACCATGGTAATGTTCACTCACTAGGTCACTCGGCGTGCAAACCTAAGTTCTTGTAAAATCACTCAGCATGCCATCCTTAGTTTTTATATAATCACTCAGCACGCGATCCTAAGTCCTTGTAAAATCACTCAACATTCGAACCTAAGTTCTTGTAAAATCACTCAGCGTGCAAGCCCAAGTCCATGTAAAATCACTCAGCATGCCAACCCAAGTCCGTGTAAAAGCACTCAGCGTGCAAACCCAAGTCCGTGTAAAATCACAGCATGCCAACCCAAGTCCGTGTAAAATCACAGCATGCAAACCCAAGTCCGTGTAAAATCACTCAGCATGCCATCCTTAGTTTTTATATAATCACTCAGCACGCGATCTTAAGTCCTTGTAAAATCACTCAACATACCAACCTAAGTTCTTGTAAAATCACTCAGCGTGCAAGCCCAAGTCCATGTAAAATCACTCAGCATGCCAACCCAAGTCCGTGTAAAAGCACTCAGCGTGCTAACCCAAGTCCGTGTAAAATCACAGCATGCCAACTGTCACAAAATGAAACCGTGCGTTTACCCAGCTGATCGTTAGGGAGGATTTTTTGATTAACCGGACTATCTGCTAAGCAACCAGTGTTTCAACTAATACAGAGAAAACATTCATAGTTGGGGCTGCACGTGTTTCCAAAAACAGGTCGGGCAGAAATAACAGTTGTACTTGTACATATGGTTGACGGATTGGCCACCCTCGGAAGTGCGGGAAACGAATCCCGACATCGCCTTGACAAGTTTGTCAACATTTGAATACAGATGGAAGCAGTGGGGTCATAGTGGCAATCGGATGTTGACCGTCACCTGTCGGACAAAATTAACAAGTGGAAGATGTATAGAGGAAGTGAGTGCGCTGAATCATACATCTCGTTGACAAGTCAAAAACATATCAGAGGGAAAACGGAAGTACTTAGCACGGAAGTAACAGTACATAGGTCAATTCGTAGTTTCCGGAACATCGAGAAGATTGACAGCTGGTTATTTGCCACTGTTGTTGGGATCATACAGGAACTCGCTGGCTTGTTTTGGGAATCTAAACAATTGATGACAACTTTGACAATGACTCAAGCCAGGAAAAATCGATTCCTGACAATGGATGATATGCGCAAATAACACCTGCAGGACGTCACCCATATCACGTGACCAATTTTAGGGGTTTGCCAGAAAACCATGATTGGAGATGGGGAGTTGACCAAACCCCGTGGATTAGGATGGACGTGTTTGTGGGAGAGCTCTACAGTGTTAGAATAATTTCACATTAACTAGCATGTGCCATTATGGCAAAGTGTAGTAGCCATCCCGGGAATGAGGCGGTTTTTACATAAGGTAGTCAATATAGTCTATTAGTTCTAATTAATATAGACTGTAGCCTTGTTAAACTATAGTGTGATGATTAGCACTGTTAGTGGAAACTAGTTAGAGTAGAATAGTGATATTAGCTCTGCTAGTTAAGAATAGAATACTGAGGTTGCACTCTGTTTATTGGTCTTTTGTCATAGCCTGATTCGGCCCTAGGTGGGTAGCTAATCTGCTCTAGGACATAGTTTAGTTAGCTAAAGATCATTAAGCAAGGCGATAGGCTTACACTCAGCCGAAAGGATCAGTGACTAGTACTATCACCAGATGTGTTGTTTCTATCCTAGGTTCCCTACCAGATCCAAGGAAACTCAACAAGTTTTTTGGAAAGATACAAATCCCATTCGGAAGAACACCAGTTCAACAATCAATAAAGTTGAGTACAGAACGTAACTAAAGCTAGAAGGAAGTTGATTCACCAAAGAGAGTGATGATTACTGATGCACCACACAGCATCAGACAGTAGTAACTAACTGAGAACATTACTGATAATAGTTGCCTAGTGTGATATAATCTCGTGTAATAGAACACAAGACATGATACTTGAGGCTAGATAGACACGAGTGAGGATCCAGTACAGTAACAATTAACATTAGTAACTGTGTACACACTACAAAGGACTTGTGCATTTTTTTAAGGAACGATAGGAACGGATATTGTGTAGGGTGCAACCGGTCCATGATTAACTGTTTATACCACCGGTGTCTATTTCGGATGTTCATGAAATGGGATTACCAGAGGTCTACAGAGGCAAATCAGTATCCAGCAGGATGGTTTCGGCGCTGGGTGAGAAGTACATGTTCTGACGTAACGTGCTGTGGTCTATCCTTGCTGGGATCAGCTGACTGGGTTGTTGTCTGAGAGTCCGATTCTACACACTTTATAGAACACGTCACACATTTTCTTCACATACACGTCTCATATATGTTACACTTTTCTTTTAATAAATTAATCTTTATTAATTTTTAGAAGCAAGAGTTGTTGAGTATGTTGCGTTGGGGAAGTATGAGAAGGGGGCATAGTACGACAGTGAGAGAGTGATAGGAAAAGGTGTCCATAGGCTGATGGAGTGTGTTGGACGGAAGCTGGTGGATTCTCCAGAATATTGAGTGGGAAAAAAATATTATAATGTGGGTGTCGACTCTCTTCACTCCAGGGACGACACTTTAAAGGAGGACACGACATTATTGGGGGCTCGATAACGGGATCTTTGGACAGCGGGATCTCTCGTAAACGGGATCTTTGGACAGCGGGATCTCTCGTAAACGGGATCTTTGGACAGCGGGATCTCTCGTAAACGGGATCTTTGGACAGCGGGATCTCCCGTAAACGGAATCCTTGGACAGCGAGATCTCCTGCAAGCAGGAACCTTTGACAGTGGGATCTTCTGACAACGGGGTCTTTGGACACGGGATCCTTAGTTATAAGAGGGAGATATCATTTTGGAGAATCCAGCTAGAGTGAATGTGGATAGGGGTTTGGACAAATATCTTACCTGTTCACACTTCACACGTCTGCATAGGTCTGTGGTCCTGATTCTACTCTTGTCACTGAGTGAATGTGCGGTTTGTAGTAATATCTAGATTTATAGTACTTGTTCATATAGTAATTTGCAGTTATATTGTACTCGACCTGCTAGCTTACCTCTCTGTATAATGGCCACCCCTAAACTTACCACGTTAGAATTAAGGGCAAAGGGGGAAGACATGGGATTGGCGGGGTCTGCTCTAACGGATTACATACAGGAAGTGGAGAGAGAGTATCGTCAAGCAGAAAGGGAAGATCGAAAGGCCGAGTTGGAATTGAGAAGGATGGAATTGGAAGCTGAGCAAGCAGCTAAGAAATTTGAAGCTGAGCAAACAGCTAGGAAACTGGAAGCTGAACAAGAAGCTCAGAAAAGGGAGCACGAGTACCGGATGAGGGAACTCGAGTTGAAGAGTCAATCTAATGGAGAAACTGAGGGAGCAGTTGGAGGTTCCTCCATCCCAGGATCAACACCAGTAGGTGGACATGGGTACCATGCTATGAAGTTTCCTTTAGCGGTCTACGAGGAGGACAAAGAGAAGATTGACCAATACCTTCAACGCTTCGAGGCTATGTCAGTTGATATGGGTCTGGAGCGTAACAAATGGAATCTTAAGCTATCCCAGGGTTTACGCGGGACCGGATACGAGGTTTATTCTCGCCTGCCACCAGGACATGAGAACAATTATGATGAGTTAAAGACGGCTCTGCTGAAACGATTCGAGGTTACGTCACATACCTACCGGAAAAAATTTCGAGCAGCGAAACGAGAACCGGGAGAGTTGTTTGCCGCCTACAGTTTGCGTCTAAAATCTTATCTCCACAAGTGGATGGATTTGGCTGGGTTCGCACATGACTATGAGAGTCTGGAAGAGCTCATGGTGGTCGACCAGTTGAAGAAGCAAATGTCTAAACCTCTCAGGACGTTCCTGGGAGAACAAGGAGCGGAACGTATTGACCTCGTGACTAAATTAGCAGAACGGTTCGTCGAAGTACATGGGGAGGCAGGGGAAAACCTTTCCACCAACTCCAAAAGTCAAGAGAAACATGACAAGAAGAAAACCAAAAACTCAGGAACAAAAAAGTGGGAACCTTATGTGCAAAAATCAGAGGATAGTTCAGAGAAGAAGAAGGAGGGAAGCAAGAGCACTTCAAGCTCTATACCTAAACGACCATGGTCGGAGAAGTGGTGTTCAATTTGTAAGTCACCCTCTCACAATACGAGGGACTGCAAATCGAAGGCTAAGAACCCTCACTTCGCAGCATGTCAAGTGACTTCCAAGGAGGTTGTCACGGAAAATGCCAAGGTCAACAAGGAAGCTCGCCACCAGGAGAGCTCACTCAAGTCTGGCAATAGAAAATCTAGGACAGGGAAATGGTGCAACCAATGCCAGTCGAATACGCACAATGCTATTGACTGCAGGGGAAAGTCAGGAGACACTCAATTCGTCGTGTGCCCCGGGAAACCTAAGGTGGAGCCCACCAAACAGGTCGAGGCCGAGGAAGAGACTCCAGACCAGGAAAAAACACCTGTAGTGGAATTGGTAGAGGTTAACGGTCGTCAAGTGGAGTGTTTATACGACACAGGACTGGATGGGGAGGCCGTGATTTCTGCGGATCTGGTACATCCAGAACAATTCACAGGTGAGACATTGGATATACAGCCTGCACAGAAGAGTGCTGTAGTCATGAAGTTGCCTATTGCTAATGTGGAGATTCGGTCAAGGTACGTCACCGGCACCATCAAGGCCGCTGTATTGACCGATCCCATTTTTCCAGTCATCCTAGGTTGCCGGTATGTCTTTCTGGGAATGCCCAGGGAGCCAATCCATATGGGAGCAATGCAGACTCGCTCTCAGACGAAAACGGAAGAGGCAGACGCAATTGTGACTAACCCAATGCCGGGGGAGCTACGAACTGCCCAGAGTGAGGATGATACTTTACGTCCTTGCTACAAAAAGCTGCAGAAAAGTGCTGATCCACCAGGACGGGGGCAGTACTACATGAAGAATAGGATACTCTACAGGAGAGCAGGAAGGGGAGACAACCTATACGGTCAGTTGGTCGTCCCGAAAGCTCACCGGTCCCAGATTCTTTATATGGGGCATACCATCTCCTTTAGTGGACACATGGGTATTGCCGCCACCATGCAGCGGATTTCCTGCCATTACTATTGGCCGGGAATGACAGATGATGTGCGTCGGTATGTGAAGTCATGCCCTGAGTGCCAGAGGGTGGCACCGAAACACTGGACAGCACCGGTGGTGTTGGGTGAGATGCCCATCATGAACTCTCCTTTCGAGAGGGTAGCCATCGATATCGTGGGTCCACTTCCCAGGACTAGGAAGAGGAACATGTATATACTCACAATGGTGGATTGCTGTACAATGTGGGGTGAGGCTATACCGTTGACCACGATTGACTCGAAAAGAGTGGCGGACGCACTGATGGAGGCCTTTACCAGATTAGGCTTTCCGGATCAAATTCTGACGGACAATGGATCTCAGTTTTGTGGAAAACTCATGGAGGAGGTATTTAGGGTGTTTCACTCTAACCACATACATACCAGCCCTTACCACCCTCAAGCCAATGGACAAGTGGAGCGTTTCAACGGCACGTTGATGACAATGCTCAGGAAACTAGCGCAGGAAAAACCTGATAGGTGGGATGAATATATCCCAGCAGCACTCTTTGCCTATCGGGAAGTTCGTCATGGCTCAACAGGACTACCACCCGCTACGTTGCTGTTTGGTCGTCCAATCAAAGGACCGTTGGAAGCCATGTTGAGGAGTTGGACTGAAGAGGGGACGTCAGAAGAAGTGATCTCATCCTACAAATACGTGGAGGAACTGAAAGAAAAACTCCACAAGGGATGGACTCTGGCAAATCAAAACTTGAAAAAGGCCAGGAAAAGACATGCGGCTTACTACAACCGTAGGTCTAAAGAAAGATCTCTAGAGGTGGGAGATAAAGTCTTGTTGCTACTCCCAACGGGAAACAACAAACTGGAGATAGGTTGGCAAGGACCATTTCCCGTGGAAAGGGTGATATCCAGAACCAACTATCAAATCCGGATCCGGGGAAAGTCGAAGATTTTCCATATCAATCTCTTGCGGAAATACGAAGAGAGACCCGGAGATAAGGCAGCTCACCTCATGGCAATGGCAGTTGCAGTGGAGACTGAAGTGGGAACCAGCGAGGGCAGGGAATATCCCTTAGTACACCAGGAAACCTATAGGGATGTGAAAGTGAACCCTGATCTGACCTCCCAGGAGAGGGAAAGGATAACCCAGGTTCTCAAGTCTCATAAGGAGATACTGACTGATAAACCAGGACGAACGAGGTTGGTTGAGTTCGAGATGACTTTGACCACACAGGAGCCGGTTCGCCAAAAGGTTTACCCAGTGCCATTCTCTAAAGAAAAGGCCCTGGAGGAGGAAATACAAAAACTGCTGGAGGATGACGTGATTGCACCATCCACATCCCCATACAATGCGGGGGTAGTTTTGTTACGCAAACCAAGTGGAGAACACCGGTTGTGTATAGACTACCGACTTCTGAACAGTCACACACAATTTCAGGTGGAACCTTTGCCGAATCCAACTCAGTTATTCGCTAGGCTCCATAAGGCTCGGTACTTTTCAAAGGTGGATCTGAGTCGGGGGTACTATCAGATACCAGTCAAACCGGAGATTCGACCACTGTTAGCTTTCAGTACACCCAGTGGACACTACGAATTCAAGGTCATGCCCTTTGGACTCAGCAATGCACCTAGTGTGTTTACACGCATGATGAGGACTTTACTAGATCCGTTACAGGATCCGTCCATCATCTCATTCATGGATGATATTCTGATTTCCAGTGACAGCCTGGATGACCACTTACAATCCTTGGAGAGAGTGTTTAATAGGCTCAAGAAAGCAGGGCTTACTGCTCGTCCAACCAAGTGCATGATTGGTTACCAGACTCTGGAATTTCTAGGTCACACCATCACTCCAGGACACATTGTTCCAGAAGAGAAGAACCTGGAGAAAATCAGAAATGCACCAAGGCCAAAAACGAAGAAGGATGTGCGATCTTTTCTCTCGTTGTGTGGGTTCTACCACAAATTTATCCCACATTTCACTGAACTGGGAGCTCCGTTGACGGAAACCTTGAAAAAGGGATTCCCAGACCAAATCATTTGGACACCAGAATGTGAGAATGCCTATAGTCAGTTAAAGGAGGCCTTGGTCAGCAAACCTGTATTACAGCTCCCTGACCTTTCCAAACAATTTGTGTTGAGAACAGATGCGAGTGCGATTGGAATTGGAGCCGCTTTGTTACAGGAAGGAAAAGACGATGCTTCGGTTTTGAAACCTGTGGCATACGCAAGCAAGAAATTACTACAGGCGGAGAGGAATTATTCAACCGTCGAGAGAGAGTGCTTGTCCCTCGTATGGGCAGTGCAAAAATTTCAGCCATATTTGTATGGAGTTAAGTTTCGAGTCCAGTCGGATCATCAACCCCTGATGTTCCTGGCTACTTATCAGAAGCTCAACGCCCGTTTGATGCGGTGGTCGTTGTTACTTCAACCTTATAATTTCACAGTAGAGTACATTCCTGGGAAGGAAAACGTTGGAGCGGATTTCTTGTCAAGACACCCAGCTCCTGAAGAAGAAGAATGAATCATCTGGATTAAACTCACGGTGGAGAAGAGTGAGATGGACTACTCTCTTAAGAGGGGGCCTATGTCACAAAATGAAACCGTGCGTTTACCCAGCTGATCGTTAGGGAGGATTTTTTGATTAACCGGACTATCTGCTAAGCAACCAGTGTTTCAACTAATACAGAGAAAACATTCATAGTTGGGGCTGCACGTGTTTCCAAAAACAGGTCGGGCAGAAATAACAGTTGTACTTGTACATATGGTTGACGGATTGGCCACCCTCGGAAGTGCGGGAAACGAATCCCGACATCGCCTTGACAAGTTTGTCAACATTTGAATACAGATGGAAGCAGTGGGGTCATAGTGGCAATCGGATGTTGGCCGTCACCTGTCGGACAAAATTAACAAGTGGAAGACGTATAGAGGAAGTGAGTGCGCTGAATCATACATCTCGTTGACAAGTCAAAAACATATCAGAGGGAAAACGGAAGTACTTAGCACGGAAGTAACAGTACATAGGTCAATTCGTAGTTTCCGGAACATCGAGAAGATTGACAGCTGGTTATTTGCCACTGTTGTTGGGATCATACAGGAACTCGCTGGCTTGTTTTGGGAATCTAAACAATTGATGACAACTTTGACAATGACTCAAGTCAGGAAAAATCGATTCCTGACAATGGATGATATGCGCAAATAACACCTGCAGGACGTCACCCATATCACGTGACCAATTTTAGGGGTTTGCCAGAAAACCATGATTGGAGATGGGGAGTTGACCAAAACCCGTGAATTAGGATGGACGTGTTTGTGGGAGAGCTCTACAGTGTTAGAATAATTTCACATTAACTAGCATGTGCCGTTATGGCAAAGTGTAGTAGCCATCCCGGGAATGAGGCGGTTTTTACATAAGGTAGTCAATATAGTCTATTAGTTCTAATTAATATAGACTGTAGCCTTGTTAAACTATAGTGTGATGATTAGCACTGTTAGTGGAAACTAGTTAGAGTAGAATAGTGATATTAGCTCTGCTAGTTAAGAATAGAATACTGAGGTTGCACTCTGTTTATTGGTCTTTTCTTTGTCATAGCCTGATTCGGCCCTAGGTGGGTAGCTAATCTGCTCTAGGACATAGTTTAGTTAGCTAAAGATCATTAAGCAAGGCGATAGGCTTACACTCAGCCGAAAGGATCAGTGACTAGTACTATCACCAGATGTGTTGTTTCTATCCTAGGTTCCCTACCAGATCCAAGGAAACTCAACAAGTTTTTTGGAAAGATACAAATCCCATTCGGAAGAACACCAGTTCAACAATCAATAAAGTTGAGTACAGAACGTAACTAAAGCTAGAAGGAAGTTGATTCACCAAAGAGAGTGATGATTACTGATGCACCACACAGCATCAGACAGTAGTAACTAACTGAGAACATTACTGATAATAGTTGCCTAGTGTGATATAATCTCGTGTAATAGAACACAAGACATGATACTTGAGGCTAGATAGACACGAGTGAGGATCCAGTACAGTAACAATTAACATTAGTAACTGTGTACACACTACAAAGGACTTGTGCATTTTTTTAAGGAACGATAGGAACGGATATTGTGTAGGGTGCAACCGGTCCATGATTAACTGTTTATACCACCGGTGTCTATTTCGGATGTTTATGAAATGGGATTACCAGAGGTCTACAGAGGCAAATCAGTATCCAGCAGGATGGTTTCGGCGCTGGGTGAGAAGTACATGTTCTGACGTAACGTGCTGTGGTCTATCCTTGCTGGGATCAGCTGACTGGGTTGTTGTCTGAGAGTCCGATTCTACACACTTTATAGAACACGTCACACATTTTCTTCACATACACGTCTCATATATGTTACACTTTTCTTTTAATAAATTAATCTTTATTAATTTTTAGAAGCAAGAGTTGTTGAGTATGTTGCGTTGGGGAAGTATGAGAAGGGGGCATAGTACGACAGTGAGAGAGTGATAGGAAAAGGTGTCCATAGGCTGATGGAGTGTGTTGGACGGAAGCTGGTGGATTCTCCAGAATATTGAGTGGGAAAAAAATATTATAATGTGGGTGTCGACTCTCTTCACTCCAGGGACGACACTTTAAAGGAGGACACGACACCAACCCAAGTCCGTGTAAAATCACAGCATGCAAACCCAAGTCCGTGTAAAATCACTCCGCATGCCAACCCAAGTCCGTGTAAAATCACAGCATGCAAACCCAAGTCCGTGTAAAATCACTCAGCGTGCCAACCCAAGTCCGTGTAAAATCACAGCATGCCAACCCAAGTCCGTGTAAAATCACTCAGCGTGCCAACCCAAGTCCGTGTAAAATCACAGCATGCAAGCCCAAGTCCGTGTAAAATCACTCAGCATGCCAACCCGAGTCCGTGTAACATCACTCAGCATGCAAACCCAAGTCCGTGTAAAATCACTCAGCGTGCCAACCCAAGTCCGTGTAAAATCACAGCATGCAAACCCAAGTCCGTGTAAAATCACTCAGCATGCAAACCCAAGTCCATGTAAAATCACTCAGCCTGCCAACACAAGTCCGTGTAAAATCACTCAGCGTGACAACCCAAGTACATGTAAAATCGCACAGCGTGCCAGCCCAAATCCATGTAAAGTCGCACTGCGTGCCAACCCAAGTCCGTGTAAAATCACAGCATGCAAACCCAAGTCCGTGTAAAATCACTCAGCATGCCAACCCATGTCCGTGTAAAATCACAGCATGCAAACCCAAGTCCTTGTAAAATCACTCATCATGCGAACCTAAGTCCTTGTAAAATCACTCAGCATGCGAACCTAAGTCCATGTAAAATCACTCAGCATGCGAACCTAAGTCCTTGTAAAATCACTCAGCATGCCATCCTTAGTTTTTATATAATCACTCAGCACGCGATCCTAAGTCCTTGTAAAATCACTCAACATGCCAACCTAAGTTCTTGTAAAATCACTCAGCGTGCAAGCCCAAGTCCATGTAAAATCACTCAGTATGCCAACCCAAGTCCGTGTAAAAGCACTCAGCGTGCCAACACAAGTCCGTGTAAAATCACAGCATGCCAACTCAAGTCCGTATAAAATCACAGCATGCAAACCCAAGTCCGTGTAAAATCACTCAGCATGCCATCCTTAGTTTTTATATAATCACTCAGCACGCCATCTTAAGTCCTTGTAAAATCACTCAACATGCCAACCTAAGTTCTTGTAAAATCACTCAGCGTGCAAGCCCAAGCCATGTAAAATCACTCAGCATGCCAACCCAAGTCCGTGTAAAAGCACTCAGCGTGCCAACCCAAGTCCGTGTAAAATCACAGCATGCCAACCCAAGTCCGTGTAAAATCACAGCATGCAAACCCAAGTCCGTGTAAAATCACTCAGCATGCCAACCCAAGTCCGTGTAAAATCACAGCATGCAAACCCAAGTCCGTGTAAAATCACTCAGCATGCCAACCCAAGTCCGTGTAAAATCACCCAGCGTGCCAACCCAAGTCCGTGTAAAATCACAGCATGCCAACACAAGTCCGTGTAAAATCACTCAGCGTGCCAACCCAAGTCCGTGTAAAATCACAGCATGCAAGCCCAAGTCCGTGTAAAATCACATCATGCAAACCCAAGTCCGTGTAAAATCACTCAGCTTGCCAACCCAAGTCCGTGTAAAATCACAGCATGTAAGCCCAAGTCCGTGTAAAATCACTCAGCATGCCAACCCGAGTCCGTGTAAAATCACTCAGCATGCCAACCCAAGTCCGTGTAAAATCACTCAGCGTGCCAACCCAAGTCCGTGTAAAATCACAGCATGCAAACCCAAGTCCGTGTAAAATCACTCAGCATGCTAACCCAAGTCCATGTAAAATCACTCAGCGTGCCAACCCAAGTCCGTGTAAAATCACTCAGCGTGCCAACCCAAGTACATGTAAAATTGCACAGCGTGCAAGCCCAAATCCATGTAAAGTCGCACTGCGTGCCAACCCAAGTCCGTGTAAAATCACAGCGTGCGAGCCCAAATCCATGTAAAATCACAGCGTGCCATCGTAAGTCCATTATATTTTATTTACCAAACAAGTATTGAGCAAACTAATTTGTTCCTGTTGATGTTTCCGGTACAATAAACAACTATACTATCTTTGTAGATTATTCAATAGTTTAATATAAATAGAAACAAGTATAAATATTATGTCTCCCAAAATGTCAGGTCTGAAAACATTATTTATAAATGGTTTCATATAATTTCATAATGTACTTTGGTTACAGACAGAATGTTCAATAGCTTACAGAACGAAGTATCTTAACGGAGCAATATTGCATAATGACAACACCAACATTTGAGCCATGCTCGTGTGGAATAACACCGTGGCGTGAATTTATGACAGCCGAGAGAACTTTAGTAGAGTTTGAAAGGGGGGGGGGGGGGGGGATGGTGATCGGGAAAGAGGGGGAAAGGATGGGAAGGAAAGATAATTTCGTCAAGGTCAGCCATTGCTGCTGCACACTCATTCTGTTAATTCGTATCATATCACACTTTCTTAAGGCGATGCTAACCCTAAAAAATCAAATTCTATAATATTTAATTTCTATGTTCTGCTATGGTATAGGATTTGATTCTGAAGACTGATGATTGAAAAAATACTAACAAATTGACTTTGTATGTAACGGTTGCCGTGGAAACCAAGATAAACAGCGGCCATGTTGGATTTCTTAAATGTGATCTAAAACGGTTATTTATTAATTTACAAGCTTTATATTTTGTATATGGGTACAGAAATAGAATATGTACATTCTGTCAGAAGCTTTTAGTGATATCCCTTGGATATTTTTTTCTACATAATTAAAAATAAATTTCAACATTTTCATTGACAATATTTTTGATTATTTTTACTACTGCACAAAAACTAAATCTTAGTTTTAAAAAAGCTCTTGACAAAATGTACACAATACAATGAAGAATATGTCTGCCATGTTTCATTGTAATATGACTAGCCGTTTTTGAAAAAAATTGAAAAAAGTAAAGAAATATGGCAAAATGAGAAAACGGGGAAAAAGAAATTATTTTCATGGTTTTTATACTAAAAAAGCTATATTAGGGTCAAATTCAGACTTTTCTGCAATTTTTAAGTTCTGGTAGGCTTTTTGGTGCTTACGAGCATTTGCCAGTTATTGACTTCGTGATTTCTTACGTTGAGCATATGATTGTATGTTAAATGTCTTGGAACAAGGCATTTTTCAATTCGCGTGTGGATTGGTTGCCAAGCGAAAACACAACAAAACAGCCATCTTGGAAACCCACGTGATCAGTTTCCGCCAACGAGCGTTGCGCATTCAGCGAGGTGTTCCATATATGGAATTTTCCGGAAGATTATTGATTCGAAAGAAACTGTCGTACACAGAAGAGCTCTCAATTAAACGAACCCGAAGTTTAACGAACAATTAGGAGAGTTCATGACCTTTACAGTGATGTATAAAACACGCGGATCGCGCGTCGGCAACATATCGTTGCTATGGCTTGAAAAAACGTCAATTTCGTTGCAATTTTCAATAATTAGACAATTCTACACCTAGCGTGGGTTCAGTAACATATGAATATTGCATTAAAATAACAGTTTTTAAAGAAAAACAAGTACCGAATCTGATAGAAGACATGCTAAGGTGTTTAAAAATGAACCATTCCAAAAATAGCCAAACTGACCAAAAATCGATTTTTTTTGAGGTTAGCATCGCCTTAACTCCAGTGTCTAATAACTTTAATCTTGGAGGGATGTGAAAGTATGAATAGATTTAAAAGAACCGTATGCATACATTTTATTTTAAACATAAAGTTTTTCATTACATTATATTATGTATTTAAATTTACCCAGCGTGCCATTGAAAATTGTTCCGCGTGCTACGTGTGGCACGCGTGCCGTAGGTTGGCGACGCCTGCTATAAGTACAGATAACAGCAAGACAAAGACAGTACCGATGATGTCAGGAACGGCGGAGAATAACATAGAACAACCAATTAAAGAAGGACTAAAACGAAAACACACTGATGAAATTCCGTTAATTTGCAACTAAAACCACCCTCTTATTGACCAAGCAAAGATCCACTAGAAGCTTCTGGAAGCTTCCATCGAGGAGACTGACTCCGTCAGGTCATAAATATTCATGACTTCTGTGGTACAGTCTCCCATTGTTTTATTTTGGCCGGTGACTTTCAATCTAGTCCACTATTGAGCTGTAGTTTATATGAGTACTTTAAATGTATCTAGTACAGCTGCGTTTTGCTATTACCGTAGAATACTTTATTTAATTTTTAGTTAATTTTCGCATATCATTTACTGGACATCGCTGTCACCACCAGCATTTTACTGCTGTTGTTGATTTCTTGGCAAGATTACGCTCAGTAGTTTGCCATTGCTTTCTGAGCGGCTGGCTCACTTATCCCTAAGTCACCAACGCGGCGAGAAACACTACTAATTCTCGCGCGTTGCGTTATTCTACGTAGATAAACGGATTAAGGAGAAAGTCATTTAACTCATAGGCCAGGGAGACCGGAGACCGAATACTTTATATGTGTCCTTTTAGCGGTACGTGTCACGTATACTGACAGTCTTTTTATGCTTTCAATAGAAAATCACAAGCAGTCTTTTACTTCTTCTTCTTCTTCTTCTTCTTCTTCTTCTTCTTCTTCTTCTTCTTCTTCTTCTTCTTCTTCTTCTTCTTCTTCTTCTTCTTCTTCTTCTTCTTCTTCTTCTTCTTCTTCTTCTTCTTCTTCTTCTTCTTCTTCTTCTTCTTCTTCTTTCGTTCGCTTGAAATATGTTCTATAAATGCAATGTTGTCTCTTGTATGAATCTAACAGTCGTTGTTAGTTCACTCAGCGGTCCATAGAGTTTATCTTCCACTGTTGACTCTCTAGGCCAGAAGATTTGCCTAGATACGTTGATATGTTGTATTTTGGGCAGTCCTGTAGTATGAGCTCTACTGTCTGCGACGCCAATCCACATGTTTACATTGCTGATTCATCAATCTTGAATGTTGTATACATGTGGTTGTGGTAGCCTTTAGCAAGATGAAAAGCATACTGACCAATAAAAAGATGTCAATTGAAACGAGATAAAGAGTGTTGAGGTGCTACATAGAACCTGTACTTTTGTATGGATGTGAAGCTTGGACAATGAGCAGTCAAGCTGAAAAACATCTGATGGCTGTAGAAATGTGGTTTATGAAGAAAATGCAAAGAATACCATGGACAGACAGAAAGACCAATGAACAAGTCCTTCAAGAAACAAATGAAGATCGTAAACTAATTAGAGTCATTAGACGT
>OY992882.1:3362098-3379598 GCA_963921405.1 Cepaea hortensis | reverse complement strand
GAACAATACATTGTCTTACATACACAATACAGACACTTTACACGAACTATACATCAACACACATACAAAAATACAGAAATCTACGAAACAATATAAGTCCTTACAGAAACAATACATTAATTTACATAAACAATATACTATCTTACATAAACAATACGCTAACTTAGAGACACAATACACGGCTTGTCGAAATAATGTAATGGACAAACAGAAGCACAGATACAAGGCAAGGACAAATGGCACGAAACAACACTTGCTTGTCAGAATTGTGTTATTTGATAGGCGAAAAATAATCGATTCTTGCTATTTTCGTATTAGCCATAATGCTCGGGCGCCCTAAATTTCGTGGTTTCAGCCCGTGAAATGATAATAACTATAGATAATAAGGCTGTTTTTCAGAATAAAAAAAAAATGAAGAGATTGCTTTGGGGGGTAAAAAAACACACACACACACACGCGCGTACAAGCAGACAGACCAATAGAAAACAGCAGCCATAGAAGCACAGACATGTGCAGAGAGAAGACATTAAATACGACAGGCCGTAAATATTTAGTGATGCATTTTGTTCTGAAAAGGGAGGAGAATTTGGGCCTTCTTGTTCTTGATTTTCATGCCGGAAAGTTCGTCTCTCCCACCCAATGTCCAGAATCCTTTGATTCTAGACTCGTCTCTTCTGTGGTACATGTGCGTGGTTGCATGTGTTTCTCTATACTCTGTGCTACATGTTCGTGATTGCATGTGTTTCTCTATACTCTGTGCTACAAGTGCGTGGTTGCACGTGTTTCTCTATACTCTGTGCTACAAGTGCGTGGTTGCACCTGTTTCTCTATACTCTGTACTACAAGTGCGTGGTTGCACGTGTTTCTCTATACTCTGTGCTACAAGTGCGTGGTTGCATGTGTTTCTCTATACTCTGTGCTACAAGTGCGTGGTTGCACGTGTTTCTCTATACTCTGTACTACAAGTGCGTGGTTGCACGTGTTTCTCTATACTCTGTACTACAAGTGCGTGGTTGCATGTGTTTCTCTATACTCTGTGCTACAAGCGCGTGGTTGCATGTGTTTCTCTACAACCTGTACTACAAGTGCGTGGTTGCACGTGTTTCTCTACAACCTGTACTACAAGTGCGTGGTTGCATGTGTTTCTCTATACTCTGTGCTACAAGTGCGTGGTTGCACGTGTTTCTCTACAACCTGTACTACAAGTGCGTGGTTGCATGTGTTTCTCTATACTCTGTACTACAAGTGCGTGGTTGCACCTGTTTCTCTATACTCTGTGCTACAAGTGCGTGGTTGCACGTGTTTCTCTATACTCTGTGCTACAAGTGCGTGGTTGCATGTGTTTCTCTACTCCTTGTGCTACAAGTGCGTGGTTGCATGTGTTTCTCTATACTCTGTACTACAAGTGCGTGGTTGCACGTGTTTCTCTATACTCTGTGCTACAAGTGCGTGGTTGCACGTGTTTCTCTATACTCTGTGCTACAAGTGCGTGATTGCACGTGTTTCTCTATACTCTGTGCTACAAGTGCGTGGTTGCATGTGTTTCTCTATACTCTGTGCTACATGTTCGTGGTTGCACGTGTTTCTCTATACTCTGTGCTACAAGTGCGTGGTTGCACGTGTTTCTCTATACTCTGTGCTACAAGTGCGTGGTTGCACGTGTTTCTCTATACTCTGTGCTACAAGTGCGTGGTTGCACGTGTTTCTCTATACTCTGTACTACAAGTGCGTGGTTGCATGTGTTTCTCTATACTCTGTGCTACAAGTGCGTGGTTGCACGTGTTTCTCTATACTCTGTGCTACAAGTGCGTGGTTGCACGTGTTTCTCTACAACCTGTACTACAAGTGCGTGGTTGCATGTGTTTCTCTATGCTCTGTGCTACAAGTGCGTGGTTGCACGTGTTTCTCTATACTCTGTGCTACAAGTGCGTGGTTGCACGTGTTTCTCTATACTCTGTACTACAAGTGCGTGGTTGCATGTGTTTCTCTATACTCTGTGCTACAAGTGCGTGGTTGCACGTGTTTCTCTATACTCTGTGCTACAAGTGCGTGGTTGCACGTGTTTCTCTACAACCTGTACTACAAGTGCGTGGTTGCATGTGTTTCTCTATACTCTGTGCTACAAGTGCGTGGTTGCACGTGTTTCTCTACTCCTTGTGCTACAAGTGCGTGGTTGCACGTGTTTCTCTACAACCTGTACTACAAGTGCGTGGTTGCATGTGTTTCTCTATACTCTGTGCTACAAGTGCGTGGTTGCATGTGTTTCTCTATACTCTGTGCTACAAGTGCGTGGTTGCATGTGTTTCTCTATACTCTGTACTACAAGTGCGTGGTTGCTTGTGTTTCTCTATACTCTGTGCTACAAGTGCGTGGTTGCATGTGTTTCTCTATACTCTGTGCTACAAGCGCGTGGTTGCATGTGTTTCTCTATACTCTGTGCTACAAGTGCGTGGTTGCACGCGTTTCTCTACAACCTGTACTACAAGTGCGTGGTTGCACGCGTTTCTCTACAACCTGTACTACAAGTGCGTGGTTGCATGTGTTTCTCTATACTCTGTGCTACAAGTGCGTGGTTGCATGTGTTTCTCTATACTCTGTGCTACAAGTGCGTGGTTGCATGTGTTTCTCTATACTCTGTACTACAAGTGCGTGGTTGCTTGTGTTTCTCTATACTCTGTGCTACAAGTGCGTGGTTGCATGTGTTTCTCTATACTCTGTGCTACAAGCGCGTGGTTGCATGTGTTTCTCTATACTCTGTGCTACAAGTGCGTGGTTGCACGTGTTTCTCTACAACCTGTACTACAAGTGCGTGGTTGCACGCGTTTCTCTACAACCTGTACTACAAGTGCGTGGTTGCACGCGTTTCTCTACACTCTGTGCTACAAGTGCGTGGTTGCACGTGTTTCTCTATACTCTGTACTACAAGCGCGTGGTTGCATGTGTTTCTCTACAACCTGTACTACAAGTGCGTGGTTGCACGTGTTTCTCTACAACCTGTACTACAAGTGCGTGGTTGCATGTGTTTCTCTATACTCTGTGCTACAAGCGCGTGGTTGCATGTGTTTCTCTACAACCTGTGCTACAAGCGCGTGGTTGCATGTGTTTCTCTACAACCTGTACTACAAGTGCGTGGTTGCACGTGTTTCTCTATACTCTGTACTACAAGTGCGTGGTTGCATGTGTTTCTCTACAACCTGTACTACAAGTGCGTGGTTGCACGTGTTTCTCTACAACCTGTACTACAAGTGCGTGGTTGCACGTGTTTCTCTACAACCTGTACTACAAGTGCGTGGTTGCATGTGTTTCTCTATACTCTGTGCTACAAGCGCGTGGTTCCATGTGTTTCTCTACAACCTGTGCTACAAGCGCGTGGTTGCATGTGTTTCTCTACAACCTGTACTAAAAGTGCGTGGTTGCATGTGTTTCTCTATACTCTGTACTACAAGTGCGTGGTTGCACGTGTTTCTCTATACTCTGTACTACAAGTGCGTGGTTGCACGTGTTTCTCTATACTCTGTACTACACGTGCGTGGTTGCATGTGTTTCTCTATACTCTGTGCTACAAGCGCGTGGTTGCACGTGTTTCTCTACAACCTGTACTACAAGTGCGTGGTTGCACGTTTTTCTCTACAACCTGTACTACAAGTGCGTGGTTGCACGTGTTTCTCTACAACCTGTACTACAAGTGCGTGGTTGCATGTGTTTCTCTATACTCTGTGCTACAAGCGCGTGGTTGCACGTGTTTCTCTACAACCTGTACTACAAGTGCGTGGTTGCACGTGTTTCTCTACAACCTGTACTACAAGTGCGTGGTTGCACGTGTTTCTCTATACTCTGTACTACAAGTGCGTGGTTGCACGTGTTTCTCTACAACCTGTACTACAAGTGCGTGGTTGCACGTGTTTCTCTACAACCTGTACTACAAGTGCGTGGTTGCACGTGTTTCTCTATACTCTGTGCTACAAGTGCGTGGTTGCTTGTGTTTCTCTATACTCTGTGCTACAAGTGCGTGGTTGCACGTGTTTCTCTATACTCTGTGCTACAAGTGCGTGGTTGCATGTGTTTCTCTATACTCTGTGCTACAAGTGCGTGGTTGCATGTGTTTCTCTATACTCTGTACTACAAGTGCGTGGTTGCACATGTTTCTCTATACTCTGTACTACAAGTGCGTGGTTGCTTGTGTTTCTCTATACTCTGTGCTACAAGTGCGTGGTTGCACGTGTTTCTCTATACTCTGTGCTACAAGTGCGTGGTTGCACCTGTTTCTCTATACTCTGTACTACAAGTGCGTGGTTGCACGTGTTTCTCTATACTCTGTGATACAAGTGCGTGGTTGCATGTGTTTCTCTATACTCTGTGCTACAAGTGCGTGGTTGCACCTGTTTCTCTATACTCTGTACTACAAGTGCATGGTTGCATGTGTTTCCCTATACTCTGTACTACAAGTGCGTGGTTGCATGTGTTTCTCTATACTCTGTGCTACAAGTGCGTGGTTGCATGTGTTTCTCTATACTCTGTGCTACAAGTGCGTGGTTGCACCTGTTTCTCTATACTCTGTACTACAAGTGCGTGGTTGCACGTGTTTCTCTATACTCTGTGCTACAAGCGCGTGGTTGCACGTGTTTCTCTATACTCTGTACTACAAGTGCGTGGTTGCACGTGTTTCTCTATACTCTGTACTACAAGTGCGTGGTTGCTTGTGTTTCTCTATACTCTGTGCTACAAGCGCGTGGTTGCATGTGTTTCTCTATACTCTGTGCTACAAGTGCGTGGTTGCACGTGTTTCTCTACAACCTGTACTACAAGTGCGTGGTTGCATGTGTTTCTCTATACTCTGTACTACAAGTGCGTGGTTGCATGTGTTTCTCTATACTCTGTGCTACAAGTGCGTGGTTGCACGTGTTTCTCTATACTCTGTGCTACAAGTGCGTGGTTGCACGTGTTTCTCTACAACCTGTACTACAAGTGCGTGGTTGCACCTGTTTCTCTACAACCTGTACTACAAGTGCGTGGTTGCACGCGTTTCTCTACACTCTGTGCTACAAGTGCGTGGTTGCATGTGTTTCTCTATACTCTGTGCTACATGTTCGTGATTGCATGTGTTTCTCTATACTCTGTGCTACAAGTGCGTGGTTGCACGTGTTTCTCTATACTCTGTGCTACAAGTGCGTGGTTGCACCTGTTTCTCTATACTCTGTACTACAAGTGCGTGGTTGCACGTGTTTCTCTATACTCTGTGCTACAAGTGCGTGGTTGCATGTGTTTCTCTATACTCTGTGCTACAAGTGCGTGGTTGCACGTGTTTCTCTATACTCTGTACTACAAGTGCGTGGTTGCACGTGTTTCTCTATACTCTGTACTACAAGTGCGTGGTTGCATGTGTTTCTCTATACTCTGTGCTACAAGCGCGTGGTTGCATGTGTTTCTCTACAACCTGTACTACAAGTGCGTGGTTGCACGTGTTTCTCTACAACCTGTACTACAAGTGCGTGGTTGCATGTGTTTCTCTATACTCTGTGCTACAAGTGCGTGGTTGCACGTGTTTCTCTACAACCTGTACTACAAGTGCGTGGTTGCATGTGTTTCTCTATACTCTGTACTACAAGTGCGTGGTTGCACCTGTTTCTCTATACTCTGTGCTACAAGTGCGTGGTTGCACGTGTTTCTCTATACTCTGTGCTACAAGTGCGTGGTTGCATGTGTTTCTCTACTCCTTGTGCTACAAGTGCGTGGTTGCATGTGTTTCTCTATACTCTGTACTACAAGTGCGTGGTTGCACGTGTTTCTCTATACTCTGTACTACAAGTGCGTGGTTGCATGTGTTTCTCTATACTCTGTGCTACAAGTGCGTGGTTGCATGTGTTTCTCTATACTCTGTGCTACAAGTGCGTGGTTGCACCTGTTTCTCTATACTCTGTACTACAAGTGCGTGGTTGCACGTGTTTCTCTATACTCTGTGCTACAAGCGCGTGGTTGCACGTGTTTCTCTATACTCTGTACTACAAGTGCGTGGTTGCACGTGTTTCTCTATACTCTGTACTACAAGTGCGTGGTTGCTTGTGTTTCTCTATACTCTGTGCTACAAGCGCGTGGTTGCATGTGTTTCTCTATACTCTGTGCTACAAGTGCGTGGTTGCACGTGTTTCTCTACAACCTGTACTACAAGTGCGTGGTTGCATGTGTTTCTCTATACTCTGTACTACAAGTGCGTGGTTGCATGTGTTTCTCTATACTCTGTGCTACAAGTGCGTGGTTGCACGTGTTTCTCTATACTCTGTGCTACAAGTGCGTGGTTGCACGTGTTTCTCTACAACCTGTACTACAAGTGCGTGGTTGCACCTGTTTCTCTACAACCTGTACTACAAGTGCGTGGTTGCACGCGTTTCTCTACACTCTGTGCTACAAGTGCGTGGTTGCATGTGTTTCTCTATACTCTGTGCTACATGTTCGTGATTGCATGTGTTTCTCTATACTCTGTGCTACAAGTGCGTGGTTGCACGTGTTTCTCTATACTCTGTGCTACAAGTGCGTGGTTGCACCTGTTTCTCTATACTCTGTACTACAAGTGCGTGGTTGCACGTGTTTCTCTATACTCTGTGCTACAAGTGCGTGGTTGCATGTGTTTCTCTATACTCTGTGCTACAAGTGCGTGGTTGCACGTGTTTCTCTATACTCTGTACTACAAGTGCGTGGTTGCACGTGTTTCTCTATACTCTGTACTACAAGTGCGTGGTTGCATGTGTTTCTCTATACTCTGTGCTACAAGCGCGTGGTTGCATGTGTTTCTCTACAACCTGTACTACAAGTGCGTGGTTGCACGTGTTTCTCTACAACCTGTACTACAAGTGCGTGGTTGCATGTGTTTCTCTATACTCTGTGCTACAAGTGCGTGGTTGCACGTGTTTCTCTACAACCTGTACTACAAGTGCGTGGTTGCATGTGTTTCTCTATACTCTGTGCTACAAGCGCGTGGTTCCATGTGTTTCTCTACAACCTGTGCTACAAGCGCGTGGTTGCATGTGTTTCTCTACAACCTGTACTAAAAGTGCGTGGTTGCATGTGTTTCTCTATACTCTGTACTACAAGTGCGTGGTTGCACGTGTTTCTCTATACTCTGTACTACAAGTGCGTGGTTGCACGTGTTTCTCTATACTCTGTACTACACGTGCGTGGTTGCATGTGTTTCTCTATACTCTGTGCTACAAGCGCGTGGTTGCACGTGTTTCTCTACAACCTGTACTACAAGTGCGTGGTTGCACGTTTTTCTCTACAACCTGTACTACAAGTGCGTGGTTGCACGTGTTTCTCTACAACCTGTACTACAAGTGCGTGGTTGCATGTGTTTCTCTATACTCTGTGCTACAAGCGCGTGGTTGCACGTGTTTCTCTACAACCTGTACTACAAGTGCGTGGTTGCACGTGTTTCTCTACAACCTGTACTACAAGTGCGTGGTTGCACGTGTTTCTCTATACTCTGTACTACAAGTGCGTGGTTGCACGTGTTTCTCTACAACCTGTACTACAAGTGCGTGGTTGCACGTGTTTCTCTACAACCTGTACTACAAGTGCGTGGTTGCACGTGTTTCTCTATACTCTGTGCTACAAGTGCGTGGTTGCTTGTGTTTCTCTATACTCTGTGCTACAAGTGCGTGGTTGCACGTGTTTCTCTATACTCTGTGCTACAAGTGCGTGGTTGCATGTGTTTCTCTATACTCTGTGCTACAAGTGCGTGGTTGCATGTGTTTCTCTATACTCTGTACTACAAGTGCGTGGTTGCACATGTTTCTCTATACTCTGTACTACAAGTGCGTGGTTGCTTGTGTTTCTCTATACTCTGTGCTACAAGTGCGTGGTTGCACGTGTTTCTCTATACTCTGTGCTACAAGTGCGTGGTTGCACCTGTTTCTCTATACTCTGTACTACAAGTGCGTGGTTGCACGTGTTTCTCTATACTCTGTGATACAAGTGCGTGGTTGCATGTGTTTCTCTATACTCTGTGCTACAAGTGCGTGGTTGCACCTGTTTCTCTATACTCTGTACTACAAGTGCATGGTTGCATGTGTTTCCCTATACTCTGTACTACAAGTGCGTGGTTGCATGTGTTTCTCTATACTCTGTGCTACAAGTGCGTGGTTGCATGTGTTTCTCTATACTCTGTGCTACAAGTGCGTGGTTGCACCTGTTTCTCTATACTCTGTACTACAAGTGCGTGGTTGCACGTGTTTCTCTATACTCTGTGCTACAAGCGCGTGGTTGCACGTGTTTCTCTATACTCTGTACTACAAGTGCGTGGTTGCACGTGTTTCTCTATACTCTGTACTACAAGTGCGTGGTTGCTTGTGTTTCTCTATACTCTGTGCTACAAGCGCGTGGTTGCATGTGTTTCTCTATACTCTGTGCTACAAGTGCGTGGTTGCACGTGTTTCTCTACAACCTGTACTACAAGTGCGTGGTTGCATGTGTTTCTCTATACTCTGTACTACAAGTGCGTGGTTGCATGTGTTTCTCTATACTCTGTGCTACAAGTGCGTGGTTGCACGTGTTTCTCTATACTCTGTGCTACAAGTGCGTGGTTGCACGTGTTTCTCTACAACCTGTACTACAAGTGCGTGGTTGCACCTGTTTCTCTACAACCTGTACTACAAGTGCGTGGTTGCACGCGTTTCTCTACACTCTGTGCTACAAGTGCGTGGTTGCATGTGTTTCTCTATACTCTGTGCTACATGTTCGTGATTGCATGTGTTTCTCTATACTCTGTGCTACAAGTGCGTGGTTGCACGTGTTTCTCTATACTCTGTGCTACAAGTGCGTGGTTGCACCTGTTTCTCTATACTCTGTACTACAAGTGCGTGGTTGCACGTGTTTCTCTATACTCTGTGCTACAAGTGCGTGGTTGCATGTGTTTCTCTATACTCTGTGCTACAAGTGCGTGGTTGCACGTGTTTCTCTATACTCTGTACTACAAGTGCGTGGTTGCACGTGTTTCTCTATACTCTGTACTACAAGTGCGTGGTTGCATGTGTTTCTCTATACTCTGTGCTACAAGCGCGTGGTTGCATGTGTTTCTCTACAACCTGTACTACAAGTGCGTGGTTGCACGTGTTTCTCTACAACCTGTACTACAAGTGCGTGGTTGCATGTGTTTCTCTATACTCTGTGCTACAAGTGCGTGGTTGCACGTGTTTCTCTACAACCTGTACTACAAGTGCGTGGTTGCATGTGTTTCTCTATACTCTGTACTACAAGTGCGTGGTTGCACCTGTTTCTCTATACTCTGTGCTACAAGTGCGTGGTTGCACGTGTTTCTCTATACTCTGTGCTACAAGTGCGTGGTTGCATGTGTTTCTCTACTCCTTGTGCTACAAGTGCGTGGTTGCATGTGTTTCTCTATACTCTGTACTACAAGTGCGTGGTTGCACGTGTTTCTCTATACTCTGTACTACAAGTGCGTGGTTGCATGTGTTTCTCTATACTCTGTGCTACAAGTGCGTGGTTGCATGTGTTTCTCTATACTCTGTGCTACAAGTGCGTGGTTGCACCTGTTTCTCTATACTCTGTACTACAAGTGCGTGGTTGCACGTGTTTCTCTATACTCTGTGCTACAAGCGCGTGGTTGCACGTGTTTCTCTATACTCTGTACTACAAGTGCGTGGTTGCACGTGTTTCTCTATACTCTGTACTACAAGTGCGTGGTTGCTTGTGTTTCTCTATACTCTGTGCTACAAGCGCGTGGTTGCATGTGTTTCTCTATACTCTGTGCTACAAGTGCGTGGTTGCACGTGTTTCTCTACAACCTGTACTACAAGTGCGTGGTTGCATGTGTTTCTCTATACTCTGTACTACAAGTGCGTGGTTGCATGTGTTTCTCTATACTCTGTGCTACAAGTGCGTGGTTGCACGTGTTTCTCTATACTCTGTGCTACAAGTGCGTGGTTGCACGTGTTTCTCTACAACCTGTACTACAAGTGCGTGGTTGCACCTGTTTCTCTACAACCTGTACTACAAGTGCGTGGTTGCACGCGTTTCTCTACACTCTGTGCTACAAGTGCGTGGTTGCATGTGTTTCTCTATACTCTGTGCTACATGTTCGTGATTGCATGTGTTTCTCTATACTCTGTGCTACAAGTGCGTGGTTGCACGTGTTTCTCTATACTCTGTGCTACAAGTGCGTGGTTGCACCTGTTTCTCTATACTCTGTACTACAAGTGCGTGGTTGCACGTGTTTCTCTATACTCTGTGCTACAAGTGCGTGGTTGCATGTGTTTCTCTATACTCTGTGCTACAAGTGCGTGGTTGCACGTGTTTCTCTATACTCTGTACTACAAGTGCGTGGTTGCACGTGTTTCTCTATACTCTGTACTACAAGTGCGTGGTTGCATGTGTTTCTCTATACTCTGTGCTACAAGCGCGTGGTTGCATGTGTTTCTCTACAACCTGTACTACAAGTGCGTGGTTGCACGTGTTTCTCTACAACCTGTACTACAAGTGCGTGGTTGCATGTGTTTCTCTATACTCTGTGCTACAAGTGCGTGGTTGCACGTGTTTCTCTACAACCTGTACTACAAGTGCGTGGTTGCATGTGTTTCTCTATACTCTGTACTACAAGTGCGTGGTTGCACCTGTTTCTCTATACTCTGTGCTACAAGTGCGTGGTTGCACGTGTTTCTCTATACTCTGTGCTACAAGTGCGTGGTTGCATGTGTTTCTCTACTCCTTGTGCTACAAGTGCGTGGTTGCATGTGTTTCTCTATACTCTGTACTACAAGTGCGTGGTTGCACGTGTTTCTCTATACTCTGTGCTACAAGTGCGTGGTTGCACGTGTTTCTCTATACTCTGTGCTACAAGTGCGTGATTGCACGTGTTTCTCTATACTCTGTGCTACAAGTGCGTGGTTGCATGTGTTTCTCTATACTCTGTGCTACATGTTCGTGGTTGCACGTGTTTCTCTATACTCTGTGCTACAAGTGCGTGGTTGCACGTGTTTCTCTATACTCTGTGCTACAAGTGCGTGGTTGCACGTGTTTCTCTATACTCTGTGCTACAAGTGCGTGGTTGCACGTGTTTCTCTATACTCTGTACTACAAGTGCGTGGTTGCATGTGTTTCTCTATACTCTGTGCTACAAGTGCGTGGTTGCACGTGTTTCTCTATACTCTGTGCTACAAGTGCGTGGTTGCACGTGTTTCTCTACAACCTGTACTACAAGTGCGTGGTTGCATGTGTTTCTCTATGCTCTGTGCTACAAGTGCGTGGTTGCACGTGTTTCTCTATACTCTGTGCTACAAGTGCGTGGTTGCACGTGTTTCTCTATACTCTGTACTACAAGTGCGTGGTTGCATGTGTTTCTCTATACTCTGTGCTACAAGTGCGTGGTTGCACGTGTTTCTCTATACTCTGTGCTACAAGTGCGTGGTTGCACGTGTTTCTCTACAACCTGTACTACAAGTGCGTGGTTGCATGTGTTTCTCTATACTCTGTGCTACAAGTGCGTGGTTGCACGTGTTTCTCTACTCCTTGTGCTACAAGTGCGTGGTTGCACGTGTTTCTCTACAACCTGTACTACAAGTGCGTGGTTGCATGTGTTTCTCTATACTCTGTGCTACAAGTGCGTGGTTGCATGTGTTTCTCTATACTCTTTTCTACAAGTGCGTGGTTGCACGTGTTTCTCTACAACCTGTACTACAAGTGCGTGGTTGCATGTGTTTCTCTATACTCTGTGCTACAAGTGCGTGGTTGCATGTGTTTCTCTATACTCTGTGCTACAAGTGCGTGGTTGCATGTGTTTCTCTATACTCTGTACTACAAGTGCGTGGTTGCTTGTGTTTCTCTATACTCTGTGCTACAAGTGCGTGGTTGCATGTGTTTCTCTATACTCTGTGCTACAAGCGCGTGGTTGCATGTGTTTCTCTATACTCTGTGCTACAAGTGCGTGGTTGCACGCGTTTCTCTACAACCTGTACTACAAGTGCGTGGTTGCACGCGTTTCTCTACAACCTGTACTACAAGTGCGTGGTTGCATGTGTTTCTCTATACTCTGTGCTACAAGTGCGTGATTGCATGTGTTTCTCTATACTCTGTGCTACAAATGCGTGGTTGCATGTGTTTCTCTATACTCTGTACTACAAGTGCGTGGTTGCTTGTGTTTCTCTATACTCTGTGCTACAAGTGCGTGGTTGCATGTGTTTCTCTATACTCTGTGCTACAAGCGCGTGGTTGCATGTGTTTCTCTATACTCTGTGCTACAAATGCGTGGTTGCATGTGTTTCTCTATACTCTGTACTACAAGTGCGTGGTTGCTTGTGTTTCTCTATACTCTGTGCTACAAGTGCGTGGTTGCATGTGTTTCTCTATACTCTGTACTACAAGTGCGTGGTTGCATGTGTTTCTCTATACTCTGTGCTACAAGCGCGTGGTTCCATGTGTTTCTCTACAACCTGTGCTACAAGCGCGTGGTTGCATGTGTTTCTCTACAACCTGTACTAAAAGTGCGTGGTTGCATGTGTTTCTCTATACTCTGTACTACAAGTGCGTGGTTGCACGTGTTTCTCTATACTCTGTACTACAAGTGCGTGGTTGCACGTGTTTCTCTATACTCAGTACTACACGTGCGTGGTTGCATGTGTTTCTCTATACTCTGTGCTACAAGCGCGTGGTTGCACGTGTTTCTCTACAACCTGTACTACAAGTGCGTGGTTGCACGTTTTTCTCTACAACCTGTACTACAAGTGCGTGGTTGCACGTGTTTCTCTACAACCTGTACTACAAGTGCGTGGTTGCATGTGTTTCTCTATACTCTGTGCTACAAGCGCGTGGTTGCACGTGTTTCTCTACAACCTGTACTACAAGTGCGTGGTTGCACGTGTTTCTCTACAACCTGTACTACAAGTGCGTGGTTGCACGTGTTTCTCTATACTCTGTACTACAAGTGCGTGGTTGCACGTGTTTCTCTACAACCTGTACTACAAGTGCGTGGTTGCACGTGTTTCTCTACAACCTGTACTACAAGTGCGTGGTTGCACGTGTTTCTCTATACTCTGTGCTACAAGTGCGTGGTTGCTTGTGTTTCTCTATACTCTGTGCTACAAGTGCGTGGTTGCACGTGTTTCTCTATACTCTGTGCTACAAGTGCGTGGTTGCATGTGTTTCTCTATACTCTGTGCTACAAGTGCGTGGTTGCATGTGTTTCTCTATACTCTGTACTACAAGTGCGTGGTTGCACATGTTTCTCTATACTCTGTACTACAAGTGCGTGGTTGCTTGTGTTTCTCTATACTCTGTGCTACAAGTGCGTGGTTGCACGTGTTTCTCTATACTCTGTGCTACAAGTGCGTGGTTGCACCTGTTTCTCTATACTCTGTACTACAAGTGCGTGGTTGCACGTGTTTCTCTATACTCTGTGATACAAGTGCGTGGTTGCATGTGTTTCTCTATACTCTGTGCTACAAGTGCGTGGTTGCACCTGTTTCTCTATACTCTGTACTACAAGTGCATGGTTGCATGTGTTTCCCTATACTCTGTACTACAAGTGCGTGGTTGCATGTGTTTCTCTATACTCTGTGCTACAAGTGCGTGGTTGCATGTGTTTCTCTATACTCTGTGCTACAAGTGCGTGGTTGCACCTGTTTCTCTATACTCTGTACTACAAGTGCGTGGTTGCACGTGTTTCTCTATACTCTGTGCTACAAGCGCGTGGTTGCACGTGTTTCTCTATACTCTGTACTACAAGTGCGTGGTTGCACGTGTTTCTCTATACTCTGTACTACAAGTGCGTGGTTGCTTGTGTTTCTCTATACTCTGTGCTACAAGCGCGTGGTTGCATGTGTTTCTCTATACTCTGTGCTACAAGTGCGTGGTTGCACGTGTTTCTCTACAACCTGTACTACAAGTGCGTGGTTGCATGTGTTTCTCTATACTCTGTACTACAAGTGCGTGGTTGCATGTGTTTCTCTATACTCTGTGCTACAAGTGCGTGGTTGCACGTGTTTCTCTATACTCTGTGCTACAAGTGCGTGGTTGCACGTGTTTCTCTACAACCTGTACTACAAGTGCGTGGTTGCACCTGTTTCTCTACAACCTGTACTACAAGTGCGTGGTTGCACGCGTTTCTCTACACTCTGTGCTACAAGTGCGTGGTTGCATGTGTTTCTCTATACTCTGTGCTACATGTTCGTGATTGCATGTGTTTCTCTATACTCTGTGCTACAAGTGCGTGGTTGCACGTGTTTCTCTATACTCTGTGCTACAAGTGCGTGGTTGCACCTGTTTCTCTATACTCTGTACTACAAGTGCGTGGTTGCACGTGTTTCTCTATACTCTGTGCTACAAGTGCGTGGTTGCATGTGTTTCTCTATACTCTGTGCTACAAGTGCGTGGTTGCACGTGTTTCTCTATACTCTGTACTACAAGTGCGTGGTTGCACGTGTTTCTCTATACTCTGTACTACAAGTGCGTGGTTGCATGTGTTTCTCTATACTCTGTGCTACAAGCGCGTGGTTGCATGTGTTTCTCTACAACCTGTACTACAAGTGCGTGGTTGCACGTGTTTCTCTACAACCTGTACTACAAGTGCGTGGTTGCATGTGTTTCTCTATACTCTGTGCTACAAGTGCGTGGTTGCACGTGTTTCTCTACAACCTGTACTACAAGTGCGTGGTTACATGTGTTTCTCTATACTCTGTACTACAAGTGCGTGGTTGCACCTGTTTCTCTATACTCTGTGCTACAAGTGCGTGGTTGCACGTGTTTCTCTATACTCTGTGCTACAAGTGCGTGGTTGCATGTGTTTCTCTACTCCTTGTGCTACAAGTGCGTGGTTGCATGTGTTTCTCTATACTCTGTACTACAAGTGCGTGGTTGCACGTGTTTCTCTATACTCTGTGCTACAAGTGCGTGGTTGCACGTGTTTCTCTATACTCTGTGCTACAAGTGCGTGATTGCACGTGTTTCTCTATACTCTGTGCTACAAGTGCGTGGTTGCATGTGTTTCTCTATACTCTGTGCTACATGTTCGTGGTTGCACGTGTTTCTCTATACTCTGTGCTACAAGTGCGTGGTTGCACGTGTTTCTCTATACTCTGTGCTACAAGTGCGTGGTTGCACGTGTTTCTCTATACTCTGTGCTACAAGTGCGTGGTTGCACGTGTTTCTCTATACTCTGTACTACAAGTGCGTGGTTGCATGTGTTTCTCTATACTCTGTGCTACAAGTGCGTGGTTGCACGTGTTTCTCTATACTCTGTGCTACAAGTGCGTGGTTGCACGTGTTTCTCTACAACCTGTACTACAAGTGCGTGGTTGCATGTGTTTCTCTATGCTCTGTGCTACAAGTGCGTGGTTGCACGTGTTTCTCTATACTCTGTGCTACAAGTGCGTGGTTGCACGTGTTTCTCTATACTCTGTACTACAAGTGCGTGGTTGCATGTGTTTCTCTATACTATGTGCTACAAGTGCGTGGTTGCACGTGTTTCTCTATACTCTGTGCTACAAGTGCGTGGTTGCACGTGTTTCTCTACAACCTGTACTACAAGTGCGTGGTTGCATGTGTTTCTCTATACTCTGTGCTACAAGTGCGTGGTTGCACGTGTTTCTCTACTCCTTGTGCTACAAGTGCGTGGTTGCACGTGTTTCTCTACAACCTGTACTACAAGTGCGTGGTTGCATGTGTTTCTCTATACTCTGTGCTACAAGTGCGTGGTTGCATGTGTTTCTCTATACTCTTTTCTACAAGTGCGTGGTTGCACGTGTTTCTCTACAACCTGTACTACAAGTGCGTGGTTGCATGTGTTTCTCTATACTCTGTGCTACAAGTGCGTGGTTGCATGTGTTTCTCTATACTCTGTGCTACAAGTGCGTGGTTGCATGTGTTTCTCTATACTCTGTACTACAAGTGCGTGGTTGCTTGTGTTTCTCTATACTCTGTGCTACAAGTGCGTGGTTGCATGTGTTTCTCTATACTCTGTGCTACAAGCGCGTGGTTGCATGTGTTTCTCTATACTCTGTGCTACAAGTGCGTGGTTGCACGCGTTTCTCTACAACCTGTACTACAAGTGCGTGGTTGCACGCGTTTCTCTACAACCTGTACTACAAGTGCGTGGTTGCATGTGTTTCTCTATACTCTGTGCTACAAGTGCGTGGTTGCATGTGTTTCTCTATACTCTGTGCTACAAATGCGTGGTTGCATGTGTTTCTCTATACTCTGTACTACAAGTGCGTGGTTGCTTGTGTTTCTCTATACTCTGTGCTACAAGTGCGTGGTTGCATGTGTTTCTCTATACTCTGTGCTACAAGCGCGTGGTTGCATGTGTTTCTCTATACTCTGTGCTACAAATGCGTGGTTGCATGTGTTTCTCTATACTCTGTACTACAAGTGCGTGGTTGCTTGTGTTTCTCTATACTCTGTGCTACAAGTGCGTGGTTGCATGTGTTTCTCTATACTCTGTACTACAAGTGCGTGGTTGCACGCGTTTCTCTACAACCTGTACTACAAGTGCGTGGTTGCACGCGTTTCTCTACACTCTGTGCTACAAGTGCGTGGTTGCACGTGTTTCTCTATACTCTGTACTACAAGCGCGTGGTTGCATGTGTTTCTCTACAACCTGTACTACAAGTGCGTGGTTGCACGTGTTTCTCTACAACCTGTACTACAAGTGCGTGGTTGCATGTGTTTCTCTATACTCTGTGCTACAAGCGCGTGGTTGCATGTGTTTCTCTACAACCTGTGCTACAAGCGCGTGGTTGCATGTGTTTCTCTACAACCTGTACTACAAGTGCGTGGTTGCACGTGTTTCTCTATACTCTGTACTACAAGTGCGTGGTTGCATGTGTTTCTCTACAACCTGTACTACAAGTGCGTGGTTGCACGTGTTTCTCTACAACCTGTACTACAAGTGCGTGGTTGCACGTGTTTCTCTACAACCTGTACTACAAGTGCGTGGTTGCATGTGTTTCTCTATACTCTGTGCTACAAGCGCGTGGTTGCATGTGTTTCTCTACAACCTGTGCTACAAGCGCGTGGTTGCATGTGTTTCTCTACAACCTGTACTACAAGTGCGTGGTTGCATGTGTTTCTCTATACTCTGTACTACAAGTGCGTGGTTGCACGTGTTTCTCTATACTCTGTACTACAAGTGCGTGGTTGCACGTGTTTCTCTATACTCTGTACTACACGTGCGTGGTTGCATGTGTTTCTCTATACTCTGTGCTACAAGCGCGTGGTTGCACGTGTTTCTCTACAACCTGTACTACAAGTGCGTGGTTGCACGTGTTTCTCTACAACCTGTACTACAAGTGCGTGGTTGCACGTGTTTCTCTACAACCTGTACTACAAGTGCGTGGTTGCATGTGTTTCTCTATACTCTGTGCTACAAGCGCGTGGTTGCACGTGTTTCTCTACAACCTGTACTACAAGTGCGTGGTTGCACGTGTTTCTCTACAACCTGTACTACAAGTGCGTGGTTGCACGTGTTTCTCTATACTCTGTGCTACAAGTGCGTGGTTGCACG